>VWZX01000495.1:281302-452883 GCA_013399015.1 Galbula dea
CCCGCCGCCCCGCCGGAGCACGGGCCGCCGCGCTCCCCCTCGCCCGCCGGCACCGCCGCCGCCAGCTCGCCAGGTCGCAGGCTCCGCACGGCCGGGACCCTCAGCCGGGACCCCCCCAGTCCCCGGCGGCCCCAGCCGCCGCTGCCGGGCCGGGCAGGGAAGCGCCACCGACCGCTGTGCGCCATCTTTACTGTGAGGCGACGAGCCAGAGAGCGGGGCCGGGCCGCACCCCGCGCCCTGGATAGCGCTTCGCCGACCAGCAGAGGTACTGCATAACGGCGGTCACCATCCAGGTTGCGGGGCCCTGCCATCTTGCCGCCCGGGCTCCTGTGTAAGCCGTACACCACGGGTGCTAGCCCAACATAAGGCTGGGTGATATGCAGGGTCCCGGGCTTGAGGCTCAGCGCGGCCCCCCGTCCTGGATAGTGTAGCTTCCCGCCGCCGTGGCCTCTCATACTTCGGGGGACCATACAGGCGCGGGGCACCTCGCGGGCGGGCCCCAGAACCTGTTTGTCCTATAACGGGGCCGCAAGCAGCCTGTATAACTGCCACGACAATACCGAGCAAAAGCCTGCTCTGCCGGCACCCCAGGACCGCGCATATGGCATAGAGCGCCCCACCAGACCCCTCCATAGCGTGGGGCCGTATGCGGGGTGCGAAGCCCCGCTCAGGGCGGCCCCGGTTCCAGCACTGGGCACAAGGCCGCGGCGGGGCGGGCCTGACGTCCTGGGAGCCTTAGCCCCCGAGGGCCGCCCGGACCGCCTCCCCCCGCGGGGGTCCTCCGCTCTTCCCTGGGCTCCCTCTGGCCGCAGCCGCCCTGCTCCCGGGGCGGAGCCTGCCCGGGACGCGGGGGCTAGCCACTCTGGAGTAGCAAAGAACAGCCACCCAGGTGTACGTGCAGGGGTGAGCTGGTGTCAGGCCTTCCCCTTCTGCCGCCTTCCCACTATCCCTCGCCCCGCTTGCCTGGTGAACAGTGCCCTACCAGGTGCCATCTTCAGGAGGAAGGGATTGGCGATGGCACGAGGCCCGCTGCTTCCCCGGGTCACACCGCAGGCTTGCTTCCATCTTGTACCGTGCAGCCAGAAGGGGGTTAACGTCCAACAGGTACCTGCCGAGTCACCTGAGAAAAAAAACACTGCAAAAACACGAGCATCAGTTACTTGTTCCCTTTAAAGCTGAAGGGAGAGAGTGACTATGGAGGAAGGAAAGGCTGTTTGCCCCTTTAATAACCAACCAAACAGCATCTGTGATGCTAAGGAGGACAGAAAAGCTTCTGGAGCCTATTGAGTTTGCAGGTGCCACTTCAGTTTACTTCACACTGATGTGCTGCTGCAGGTCTGCCTTGGGTGGCTTCTCAGGAGAGCTTGCACGGAGGAAAATTAAAATCAGATGGTTGTCTCTGTAGGAAGTGCAAGAGATTTTCTAGTCGAGTTTGGTCCTATCCTCCTAGTGAAGTGCGTTTGATGCCCAGCACTAGTGTGTGAGCTGCAGCACACAGCCTGCTTGTGAGTGCCCACCCTAGAGAGCCATGTGTACAGGTACAAATGAATCACGGGGCAGGTAGGATCAGACAGACATGCTCTCTTGGACCCAGAAAGCTTAAGCAAATCAAGATCACACTTTAAAACTCACGTATAACCTCTTTGCTTGTCTCTCATTAGGGATTATTAGCTACAAACATCCACCAAGAGGGCCTGTGGGTTCCCCTCATCTGCTGGATGGTGGGTCTGTGAGGATGGGAGCGAAGAGCTCTCGGTGGGGGCAGTTTTCAGGGCCATTATTCATCTCATCACTCAGCTGTGTGTTTGTCTGCAAACATCGGTATGTTTGCTAGTGCCATTTGTGAGAAAGCGTCACCTCCTTGGAGGGGAGTAACAAATCACAAGTCTTCAGCAGCAGAGGATGCAACAAGAACATCCAGCAAGTCCCAGGGACAGAAAATGTTTTCCAGGGCTGCTGCTTGGCTGTGCCAGGCAGAAAGTGATCTCCTGGACAAGCACAATGGGAGAAGTAAGCGCAAGACACCATGTGTGGCTGCCTAGGTCCCGCTGATGCTCCTGGCACAGACTCACCTGTGGAAGGTGGCAAGTTTGTCTAGCCTTAGTTTTCCCATCTGCTGCCTGGAGGTGACCCCTGAACCATGGTGGCCTGCAGCTGCCTGGGTCAGGAATCCTTCTTTTTAACAAAAAAGAAAAGCTTTCCATTGAGGCCACCAAAAACCTCCCACTCACCAAATGTGAAGCATGTAAGCTGACCTGTGCAACCTGTGGGGAATCCTTCTGGCTGGGATGAGGAGCTGAGAAAGGAGAGGCAGAATTGCTGTGCTGCAGCTGCCCCAGAGATGTGTGGGTCACTCAGGGCTGCAAGTTTGCCAGGGAGCAAAGCCCAGGGATGTGGTTGTTACAACAGCAGTATGGACTAGAAGCCACATTGACTGGGAAACATCTTCTAAGACAATAAAACCAGTTCAGTCTTACCCCAAAGGACTGCCTCACTCCTTTATTTATGAGCACAGGTTGGTGTGCAGGGACTCACCAGGTCTGTGTGGCACCTCTAAAAGCAGGGTGAAGACAAGCAGGTTGATGGGATTCCAGAGAGCCCACATGAACAGCTGGGGGTAAGCTGACACGACACATACAGCAAAGCTCTACTTACCTGCACCAGGACCCCGAACTGGCAGAACCTCATGTCACTGCACTACACACCTCACTGTACCAGCCAGCCTCTGGCAGTATAAATGAAGTACCAGTGTTTCTTTTTGGTTTTGCCAGCTGATGTGAAATACATCCAGACACAACTGGAAGCGTTTGTGCTCTCTTTGAACCCAGGGCTCTTTGCCCTCCCCTGCCACTGCAGCCAAGGCACAGCCGCTGCCCCAGGAACAAGCCCTGAGCTAGCCTTTGGGCCTTCTGAGGAGCTGCTCTCCACCCACCACAAAAGACCACGACAGCTCGACACCAGTTCCTGGCTTTATTGTCACAGACCCTGTTACAGACTCGGGAGTGCAGCACCCAGGAGGGCACGGTGAGCCGTCAGACGTTGTACCCGATCAGGGCACCCTTGCCTATGATCTCCCCGATGTAGAACCACATTAGCACCTCTGTGGCCACCAGACCATTCCTCAGCGCCTCCTGCGAAGAAAAACAGCCACCGGTGAGATCATGGACTCCTGGCGAAGCCCTCAGCCGGTCCATGAGGCAGCAGCTCGGGTTGGAAATGAGCAGTACGGGAGCAGCGGACGGTGCCGTCCCACCACCCGGTCGCTCCGGTCCCTCCCTCCCGCTGTTACCCGGACAGTAAGCTGCGCCAGCCTGCCGCTCTGGAAGCTTCTGACCAGGGCCTTCACGCTGTCGATGGCCCGCGGGATCTCGGCGGGTGTCGGCGGGGCCAACTCCACCTTGGCGTAGTACCAGAAGGTGGCCAGTCGCGGCTTCCCGTAGGCCACGGCGGCTGCCGGCAGAGGGGAGGGTTGGCGTTTCTCACCGGGTCCGTCCCTCCCGCCGCTTCCCTACCCTGCTCCCCGCCGCCCGCTGGTGCTCACCGCTGAGGAGCTGCGGCGCCTGAGTAGCAATGCGCTGTACCAGCCTCTGCGCCATGTCTGCTGCTGCCGTCGCCGGGCCCGCCACCAATGTCACCTCGACCCGCCTCCGCCGCACGCAGGACCCCACGGCCGAAGCCGCCCAGCGCCGCCTGTACTCTCCCAGCAGGCGCTGCCGCGGGCAGCCCGCGCTGAGAACCCCGCCGAGGACACGTGGGCGGGCCCGCAGGTTCGAACCCCGGGTGGGGCCACTCCTATTGGGGCCGCGCCCGGGTATCACCAGCGGTCCCTGGGGCCAGAACAAAGGGGCTTTGCGACAGCCCCCAGACACCCACTGCCAGCGGGGACGTCGCAGAATCAACCAGAGACCGATTTGCATGGGAAGTGAGATTAACAGTCTAAATATATAGTCTGCATCATCACAAAACATCTCTTCCTCCTTATCATCTCTATTTAATTACCAACACCTCTCCATTCCCAACCATCATCCAGAAAGGAAACCTGGCATGGACAAGTAGCATAATCATTCCCCTCTAGCCCACATCCACATCCAGCCCTGGGAACAGCTGCAGCAGCATTGCTGCCACCCTACAGAGCTTCCACACCGCAAGGGGACAGGGGAATTTTTTGGTGTCACTGGAAAAGAACGTGGCCAACACAAAGAACAAGTAATAGAGGGCTGGGCCCATGTGGAGGAGGCTGTGGCCTCTCCCTGAGGCAGGGGCTCAAAGCTGTAGTGCAGTGGAAAGTCTTAGTATTAAAGAGAAAGTCATGAAAGGAACAGAAAGGGAGGGAAAGGAAGGTCCTTAGGAAGGACCCTGGAGGTGGTGGCAATGCACTAATTGTAATCTTCATTTAGGTGGCGACTTGCTCTGGTGCTCTGGCTGCTACTCCTGCAAGGTGTTTATCTTGCCAGTGACCGTGGGTCAGGGATCAGATCCCAGTACTCAGTCCAGCGTGTCCTCCAGCTCCTCCTTCTGCTTCTTTCTTTCTGCAAGCCACCGCTGTATCTTCTCTTTGAGCTCTGTGTTTGGTCTGATCTGGTCCATAGTGAGGGGGCTCCTGTTGAAAGGATCTGTCTGGTCACTGAAAGGCAAAGCATCAAGGAGGTTACGAGGGCAGTCTTAGTGCTAGAAATGAAAACAGGAAGCAGACAGGCCAGGAATAGTCATTGACCCCCCAAATGCCTGGAGGTAGGAGGCCTGTGCCATGTACCTGAGGAGGTGCCGGGCTATCGTTGACCGGTCCACAGTGACACGAGAGGAGGGCAGGATCACGGGGTCCGACATCAGAGTGCTCATGATTGGATCCAGGAACTCGTCACAGGCATCCGCGTAGGTCTCCTCCTCCTGCTGCTGGCGGTCTGCAAGAGACTGGGGGACGTGCATGGCATTCAGGGACTCACTCTCCCCATTCTGTACACCCTACTTGTGCCTAAAGCAGCCCCAGGTCTGTGCTGGCAGAAAGCCCTCATTGCTGCCCCATCTGAGCCGCAGAGAAGTCCCCCCTCCCAGATCTAGCTCCACAGTGCAGATACAGCGACACGCAGATGGGAAAGGATGCCAAGAACCAGCTCCACACTTCTTATATGAGCTGAAATTCACTCTGGTTCTTACCTTGATCTTCTCAGCCAGGTTACTGAAGGACACTATCATGTTGCCAGGCTTGTTAATCTTCTTCAGAACACGGACAGTCTGGGCAAAGAGCGTTGGTGAGTAGGAGCGGCCATCCTTGGGCACCGTGGCACAGAAGTTCTCCTCATCTCTGGACCACCAGTTAAGAGAGAGAAAAGGTTTAAGAATCCACGCTTGTTGGGCTGCAAAACACAGTCCCCACAACAATTATGACAACAGAGCAAAGCACATTTCCAAAGAGCCTGAGGACTGTGGAAACCACACAGAGTAATCCTGTTCAGGAGGCTCTTGCGCCATGATGCTCAAGCCCATGGGGCTCTGCTCAGCAGGACATCCTCAGAATGGCTCCTGCCACTCCAGATGCCAGCTCTCTCGTCACCTACCCGAGGTTCAGGTAGATGGTGCAGATGTCAGACACAAGCTGCTGTGGCTTGAAGTCAAACTCGCTGAAATCCTTGACTTTCAGAGCTCCCATTTTGGGCCCAACCAGGTGTTGCAGGAAGTAGTTGAGCATGGAGATGATGCGCTCAGCCAGGAAAGGGTGCACGAACAGGGACTTGATTTCTGGAACAGAATCCCACAGTTCCCTGAGCCCCATAGTGATCCTCCCCTACTCCAACACCCCGACACTTGTTCACAAGGTGCTGGTGGGCAGAGGGGATGCACTCCCTACCAGAGGTCAGGAAGGCCAGAGTACCAATGGTTTCATTGGACATGATGTTGTGGAAGCGTGCCAGCTGCCCAAACATCTGCAGGCTTGACTCCTTCTCACGCCGAGCCTCCTGCGACAACCCATCCCACTCACCACGGTCCTTCTCAATCTGCTGGACTTTAATCTTGCTGAGGTACTGCAACAACATGTCAGAAGGGTGTCACGAAGAACAAGCAGTGATGGCAAAGACAGACCTCTTCTGGGCTGAGAGAGGCTGATTCAGGAAGTGAAAGGTACCACAGAGTGCTTCAAAAGGCCACTCACAACCACACGGGTTTCCCCTAACACAGAACGCTCGTCTGGATGGCAGAACATGGAAAGTCTGTCACCCTCCTATCTGCGCAAAAATCAGCTCTACAGCAGGTAAAAGCTTCTCGGAAAAGCCCCTTCTAACTGCTCTGAAAGGCATTGGGAGACAGTCACCACACACTATGGACTCAGTGAACACCAAGGAGAGCTGCCTGGAGACAAAAGGCCTTGGTTTGGATAAAACACCCATGGAAAGGCACTGGGGGTTTGATAATCCAAACCTGCAGAGGTTGTTCAAAGCCAGGCTGCATCCAGGTTAGCAATAGGCAGAGTTCCTCACCACTCCCCCAGGCTGGATCTGGAAACAGCCCTTGTGGTCCTTGTTGTTCTGGGCTGCCCCTAGCAGTGTGATGCTGAGCCCTACCTGTATGGCCTCGTCGAGCAGGAAAATGGCATCGTTCATCAGCAGGTTGAGGAAACGGAGGAAGAGTGGAGGGTTCATCGCCTCCAGGTTCTCCGAGGCGTAATCAGCCAGCACCTGCTGGAACAAGGGAATGGTGAATGCCACGGCACTGTCCTGGTGGTAGGACATAGATCCATGCGGATCTCCACACACAGCTGCATGTACACATGCATGTGCGCGCACACACATGCTTAGCAATGCACCTTGTGCCTCACCTTTATGCTCTGCCGGTAGGAATCCGTGCCCCACATGTACCTCAGGATGGGGTACATGGGGCGGCGGTAGTTAAACTTTTGCTCAAACTGGTGTGGGTCACCTGGGCACGGGCAGAAAAAAGAGCATTTCCAGCAGATAGTGGGCAGGGTGTTGGAGCTAGATGATCTTTAAAATCCCTTCCAACCCGAATCATTCTATGAATCTATGAAAAGCACTGCTGAGCTGAAAAACCCTAAGGTTATCCTTTCCAGATATGCAGCTCTGCACAAGCCAGTTGGAAAGACCAACACACTTTGCTGGGATGCCACCAGCCTAACAGGGCTGAGCAGCTTCACAAAGAGTCGTTTGATTTTGCAAATGTGCTTCACACCCTGGAGACATTCCCCCAGTGGACGTTACAGAAGAAAGACAGCTCTTTTCCTTTCATGCTTACCAGTGAACTCGATATCCACAAAGACTTTGATCAGTGCCTCAGCGAGGTGGGCAGCATGTTGGTAGGAGCAGAACACGCGCTTGCGATGAAACACACTTGAGACAAGCGGGTTCTGGGCCTGGTCTAAGTGAGGCATCACAGCTTCCAAGACTTCTGCGAGCTTGGCTCGCAGGTGAGGGTTCTTCATCCTGCAGGAGAAAAGAGAATGCAAATCCTGGGTGGTGTGAGGGCCAGGGCAGAGACTGATGAATTCAGGAAACACTCTGTTTGAGCTGTGCCCAACTGTGCTGGTGCCAGAGCTTGCCAAGACCAGAGTGCTGAGCTTGCCCTCCAGTAGAAACCACTGAGGTGAGGATGTGACCCTCCCCTGCAGCATGTGTGGAGCAGCAGCCAAACCATCCACCCCAGGTCTGGCTGTGGGGTTCTGCCAGTGAGAAGCACAGCCTCCACCTCCTCCTGACAGCAAGAGCCTCTGACTGTGTGAAGCCTCCAGCTGCTCTGCATTCACTGTATTTAAACAGGCAAGTACAAACAGACAGCAGAAATGGAACCTGTGCAGCGATGTCCTACCAGGAGGATCGATAGAACTACTCAATTGTATTCAGTACTCAGTTACTGAGTAGGGACACCCCAAACGGATCAATCCTTAAAACAGCTCTAGCTGAGGAGGCTTCTCCATAATGTGGCCTGACAAGCCTTCAGACGCTGAATACCCTTGGTACCTTGCCTGAAGCCAACATCCTTCAGGCAGGGCTGTGCTCCCTGGGTCTCCTGTGGGCAAGAGTTTGCTTGTCCAGATACCAAATCCCTCATGACCAATTAAGCCAAGCCTTGAGGCATCTCTGGCCATTCCCCCTTGTCTGTTCCCTTCTGGGTGCTCTGCAGGTAACACCCAAGGCTGTACATACCTGTCCACATCACCCATGAACACAGTTACAAAGTGAAGGATGTGCTCCAGAGAATCAGCTGAAGCCTCCAAGATGTCATCAGCAAAACGCCGCAGGAATATGAAGAAGTCGCCCAAATTATCAGCAAAGAACTCTGCAGACAGAGAGAGTATGTGAGTTCCTCCACATTCCACCCTTTTCCAGCCTCCCTCCTGCTCTCCCCTCATCACCATGCTTCTGGCAAAAGTTTCAGGAACTAACTGCCTACAGGTCACTGCCCCAGCTGCTGCATCACAATGGTGAGCTGTGGCAGGCAGTGGACAGACAGATGGATGGACGGCAGGACAGTCCTCACCTGGCACGTAGGCCAAGGTGCTGTGCTGCATCTCTGGCAGTGGGAAGCTGAGTGGGAGCGGCTCTGTCCCGCAGTTGCCCAGGGCCAGCTGCACCAGTAGCACTGCCATGGACACTTGCAGGTTCAGACAGTTCTGCAGCATCTGTGGCTCTGTCATTGCTGTCTTGGTGGACAGGTAGATAGTCATCAGGCGCTCGAACTGTTCCCTGAGGCCGTCGGCAGCGGGGCTGGAGCTCTGCTGAGCTTCTCGCCATGCCACTTGCAGGCGGTGAAGGCTTTGGTTTATCTTCACCATCTGGTCATGCAACCTGCCCAGAAAAGAAGGCAGGGAGAGGATCATGCAACTGTTTTGGCTAGAAGAGACCTTTAAATTATCAAGTCTAACCATTAATGACGATGATGAGACAAGATGTGCAGACTGCCTGAGCAGTGTGTAACCCAGCACATGTTGTTACCCTGTCTATGAGGCCAAAAGTTCTGCATGTCCCAGTTCAAGCTGTTGTTTGTGTGGGTAATCATACTGTGGTGCCAGCACGGGAGGCCTTTGTAACAACACAAACCAGGGCCTGGGAGGAGCTGCAAAGCCTCTGCAGGGGCGCAGAGAGGGAGCAAGCGAGCTGCCAGCCCCTCAGGTCACTGGGGCTGGGGATGTGGCAAACCCCAGTGATGCCAGCAAGGTGACATCTCCAGTTTCCCAGCAACCAGGCACTTGCATAACTTTTCATCCATTTCTAAATTTAGAGAATAAACCAGAAGGGGACGGTGCCAGGATCAGCAGTGACCTCACAGTATCCAGGCAACGATTTGCAGAAGGAAGCTGAGAAAGACAGCGTGTTCTGGTGTCCAGAAACTCCCTTCCTGGAAAGGGAGAGCTACCTTGTGCTTCCACTTTGCACACAGGCCCTTTGCAGGGCTTGCGGGGCCGGAGGCTCTGCTGCCAAGATGCTTTCTGGCAGATATGCAAGACACCAGCAGCCTTTTCCCCCAGGAGAGCAGGAGCTGAGCAACCCACAGACACCCACTGCTTGGCTGCCACAGGATTTGGACTCCATGATCCTTGTGGGTCCCTTCCAACTCAGGACATTCTGTGGGGCTGTGAATAATGTGGAGCCCACAAGACTGCTGGCTACAAGCAACAGTGAACAAAGTTTCTTTCCAAAACCAGCCAGCCTGAGGCTCCAATGTCAGTCAGAATGTGCAGTGAATGGAACCTGGCCGTTCAACTGGCCCTCTCTGTACTCTGGGTATTTAATAAAGGTTTACATGTTGTACATGGGCGGAAAAGAGTGCTGAGAGTGTTACCTGTGAAATCCCAGGTGCAAGGTGTACTGTGTGAGGACAAGGTTTTCTGTCACCAGGTTGTAGCTGTTTGCAAACTCTGGCTCCTGCTCACTCACAGCAGGGATCAAACATGTCTCCTTCTCCAAACCTGGAAGGAAAAACATTTCTGCATTTTGTCCCACTCCAAGGAGCTGTGAGGTGTGGGCTCAGGAGGAGAAGGCTCAAGAGGTCCCTGCTGAAGACTGAAAACGAGTGCAGGTGATGTGAGGCAGTCCTTCATTTGCACTAAGCTCCCCCTCGTTCCTCTCTCCTCAGACCTTTTATCTCTACTAACACACTCCTGGGAGAGGAGAGGACCTGAGAAGATCCCTGGCACCCCTGAGGTGTGGCCATACCTTTCATGTGTACGTTTTTGCTCCTCTGCTCCTCCTCGTTCAGCTCCTTGAGGGCACAGTATGTGGGGTTGAAGGTGAGCAGCCGCGGGGAGTTTGGTTTGCAGAAGGGCTGGCACAGCTTGAGGAGGGCAGCTCCCAGGTTGAGGAAGAAGGCATCTGAGGCGTACATCTGGAAAAAGATCTCTGGCATCTGGTTAGCCCAGATCTTGGTGCGGCCTGTGTTGGTGTGGAGGCAGTTTCCCAGCCAAGAGAGGATCCTGTGCTTTGTCTCTGGAGACAACTGCAGCAGGTTCTTCAGCATCTGGTAGATCTTCTCATGGAACTGGGCCATGAACTGTTGCGGGAAACAGAATGCGTTTGAGAGGTTCTTTTGCCCCTCTTGTTAGTGTTCTTGGGAGATCTGGCTCTGGATTGTGTCCTGCTCCTCAGGGGCAGTGCCTTCAGAGCACAGCACAGTCAGGATGCCTCCAGTAAAGAATAACTATGATGTATTCTAAAGCAGGTCGTTTCCATGGAGAATAAAACCAAAACCCTTTCCACATTTTTAGTAGCAGCAATGACACT
The DNA here is from genome assembly GCA_013399015.1 of Galbula dea. Taxonomy (NCBI): domain Eukaryota; kingdom Metazoa; phylum Chordata; class Aves; order Piciformes; family Galbulidae; genus Galbula; species Galbula dea. The sequence goes on from VWZX01000495.1 coordinate 292,030, forward strand.
GAAAGCACACCTGATGGGGAATGCCCTTCCCTGTGACCACCTCTCCACTAGAGTTTCCTTCATGTCTCTAAATCCTAAGTTCTGATCCTTCCCTCCTCCTGAAACATTCCTGAAGACCCTTCCAGCACTGTTCCTCTATTTACTGTCATAACAAGCGAGAACACTGCCTGTCACTTTCTCTGCTGTAAAGTCAATTAGTGTTTTAATTCCAGGACAGGCACTGAGAACTGTTTCCTGGCGATTACCACCCTAAAGATGGATAACTTTCACGTAGCATCTCAAGTTATGGTGTTGGTATCTGGTCCTCAAGTACCAGTCTGCTCTCTACCCAGATCTCAGACAACCACTTTGATCGAACATGACTAATACTTGGGTCACAACAACCCAAGGAAGTGGTGAAACACTTGACAAGTTACAGCTGGAGAATCCAACATGGTTTTGTGAAAGGCTGGATTATTGAAGAGCCTGTGATGGACTTTGAGCCCTGACATTGTGTCCTTCACCCTTGGGCAGTGAGAGGCCCCAAGAGCAGCCAGGGATGCAGAACCACCTTGCTGCAGCTTACTTGGTGGATGTTGGACTCCTGCACTTTGATCTCCTGCGGGCTGGATCGGGATGGGTTCAGGAAATAGCTGTGGCTCTCCACCAGGCCAGGGGTCTTTAGCAAGCAGGAGGTGTTCAAAACAGTGCCCAGCAAAGTCTTCTGGTACATCTGCCCGTTGCTGGGGTCCTTGGGTTGGATGTAGCCTGCAAAAACCTGCAGAACACAGCAGGATATAATGACCATTGCACAAACTCCCAGTGAAAACCAGAACCATACTTGTGGGTTTTGAATGGGCTGTCAGGAAGAAGAGGATTAAAGGTGCAGAAATGGTGTTGTTACACTGTGCTGTTGGTTCAGCCTTGACAGAAGGTCCTACAAGTGTGCCTTGACAAGCAGAACCCATGAGGAGCTCTAGGTCCACCTGAGACACCCACCTTGGCAATGTCCTTCTGCTTGGTGAAGTAGAGGAGCATGTCAAGGTATGTGTACAGCAGGATCTGGCAAAGGTCCAAATCCTTGATCCTGCCCAGGAGGATGTCGAACACAGGAACCATCACCTCCTCAAATGTCCGCACCTCCTCATCCATTGTCAAAGCTTCTATCACTTCCTCAAGAAACTCGGTGAAGTCCTCAAAGTCTGGCAAGGGAAGCGAGGCTATTGCCACCACACTCCAACAGCAAAACCCCTAACTGCAGCCCTCCCCTCTAACAATGGTGGGAGCCAAAGTGTCACCCAACACCATGACGCTCCTCTCAGAGGCAGCCTTGCAGCAGGAGGCCAGCAGCAGGACTTACGTGCCCCTTGCAGCGCTTCCAGCATCAGGTCCACCAGCTGCTCATAGATGCTCTGGTTGATGTAGATCTCCGGAGTCAGGAGGACAGTGCGAGTGTTGGACACAGTCAGGTTCCGGCAGCGCACAGCAAAGGGCAGCAGGTTCTCTGGGACCTTGGTTATCTGCGCAGGGAAAATGAGACAGAGTTGGGGTCCCAGCACCCACCTCCGGCTGTTACCACCCCAGCTGGGTGGTGACACAGCTGCCCCCTCCCTCTGGAGCCCTTGCACACCTCTTCTCTCGCCCGCTGGAAGCAGGCATAGAGGTAGCGCAGGATCTGCCTCTCCCCGGCGTCCCGGTCAGCCGAGAGGTTCTGCATGCTGGCTGAGGTCATGTGGATCAGATGGTTTCCAGGCTCCTGCAGCAGCAGCCGTGTGAAAAGGGCCTGGGCACGGCAGAGACAGGCAGGACATGAAATGGCCCTAGCAGGGAGACAGTCCCTCCCAGAAGACAAGCTCCATAACACCATGGGTAAATGAAGAGCTCTGTCTACCCCTCATTAATTAACAGACCACAACACCAAGACTCCCAGACTTGCTCCTCTGCCAAATAAACATCACCTTTAAGAGCAACAGCAGTCATAATTAAGTTATGTTCACTAGAAAACCCACAAAAAAATTCCCATTGTGTCTGCTGACGAAGCTGAGTGTGTGCCTAACGCTGATCAAAGCTGTGTTCAGCAGTGTAAGAGACACTGCAATGTTTGTGACCCACAGCCACACACGAACCTTCCCTCACACCCCAACCAGGCTGAGTTTGTTCCCCTCCCTATCCCTAGCTGATCTCCCACAGCAAAGCTGCAGGCATCAGCTCCACACCTTGGCAGACAGACAGCGCCCGTGTGCTGCGAGGAGATAAACTCCTGTTGCCAAAGAAAGCAAAATGCCTGTGGCATTACCTGCTCAACGTTGTCCATGTCCAGCCAGTCCTGATCATCCAGGTCTGCAGCCATCTCCTCCAGGTAGACACAGCGTGCTGGGATCCCATTCCCGCTCTTCATGCTGGGGTCACCTGGGAAAAGTGCAGTGACCCGTTTCACCCAAATGGATGAAGAACATGGCAGCAGCAGTGGAACCTGTGAGCAGGGCTTTGCCTGTGCCTGCTGTGCTGAGGCACCTTCCCCCTCCCGGTGTGCCCCTCCAAATTCAGATGGATTCAGCAAGCTCCGCCTAGCACAACAGGGTTTCCTCAGCCTATAACACCCTCGGGGCAGGACCACAGGCATAATAAGAAGGGCTCCCAGTGCTCACTGTTGTCGAGGGTGATGAGAAAGATCCTCTGGATCATGTGGTTGATGTTGAGCTGCTCACAGAGCTCCCGCTGCGAGCGGAACGAGCGGCTGATCTCCGCCACAGAGTAGTCACAGTCGTCCAGGCTCTCCGAGACACTGTTGTCAGAGTCATCCTGGCTGACTGACGTCTCATCGCCTGCAAAACACCGATCTTCAGCGTCCCGTTGGGGGAAGCAACCTCGCTGCTGCCCGCCCTTTCCCCGCACCTCTAAGTTGCCGCAGCTGCTGTTGCTGCTGTTTCTGAACGGCGGCGAAATGCTTGGCGTCGGCGATGGAGCCGAAGAGAGCAGCGAAGGGGTTGCTAGAGATGCTGTTGTTGTTTTCCTGGTCGGTCATCGCCTCTCAGGGCAGCGCCATGCGGGGGGAGACTGGGTAAGGCTGTGGGGACAGTAAGCGTCTGTGACCGGGCCCCGATCCGCTGCCCCGGGCCTTGATCCGCCCCGGGACACGAAGCCGCTGCCCCAGGGACCTATCCACTGTCTCGGGGCCGATCCGCTTCCCGGGGCCCCAGTCCATACTCGCAAGCTTCAACCCGCTTCCAGATCCCGACCCTCTGCTTTGATCCCCGATCCGCTCCCGGGGCTCTCTCGGCGCTTACCGGTACCACCACGCTCACCTCCGCCACCACAGTGGCCAATACCGCGCGTCAGCACGTCGCACCACAATAGACGTCACTGGCGTGCGCCAGAAGCCGGACGGCAGAGGGCGGAGCCTTTGACGTAAAGCCTTGTGTGGGACAGAGAGGCGTCGGGTGGGCGGCAGCGACCTCTGGCGGCACGGAGGGGACGCGGAGAGGGATAGCCGGACGGGAGGACACCGGGAGGGTCATGGAGATACCGGGATCGGGGCGGGAGGGTGTGTCCGCTCACTGTTGCGTGAGAACCAACTTTGGGGGTGTTCTGGAGTAATTTAGAGATTAACGATATGCAAATCAGATAAAAATGCTATAGGAACAAGTACGGTAAGAGCCTAATTAACACGCATGATGTAATGCATATAATTTGCATTCATTTGCTCATAAAAATAGCAATGTACTTTTTTAGGGGACTTTTTTTTTTTTAAACTGTATTTTTTTTAATTAGGGTTCTGGGGTTTGGTTTGCTTTTGATTTTTAGCTTCTTTTGTGAGTTTTGGGGTTTGGTTTTTTTTTTTGGTTTTGGTTTGTTCCGTTTTTTTAGGTTTCTTGGGGGTTTTGTCTGTTTGGAGGTTTTGTTGTTGTTGTTTGTTTGTGGGGTTTTTTTGTTGACTGTGAGGCCTCACCCCCAACTCTCCAAACCCCACACTAGCACAGGCCCATGGATGCTTCTGGCTGAAGATAAAGAATGCGAAAAAGGACCCAAAAGAGTTTTGGTTGTCCAGCCACTCCCTTCCCTGCCAGTGAAAGACATGACATGTGGCACTGAGGAGGCCAGACCTAGCAGCGACCAAACTTTACAAATATAAAATATATTAAAATATAAATGTATTTTCATATCTAAAATTAAATATTTTATATAAAGATCTGTGTATGGAATATAAATATTTGTATAAAATATTTATATATTTTTATATTTAGATATAAAATTTATATAACTGTGTATATATAGTTCTGTGTATCTCTCCCTCTCTCTCTACCTATCATATAAGTATATTTACATATATAAATAACTGGTCCCATTGTACAGGGTGCTGTGCCTTGTTGCTGCAGTCACTGCTCCATGTTGTGCTGGAAGCAGAGACACCAGCAGCCAGACTATCAGGACCAAGGTGACCGTGGGCTGTTCCTGGGTACACCACAATATCCCCTGACTCCCCCCACATCCCACTGAGACCCCCAGGATGAGAATTGGGCTGGGCTGGGGATGTGCTTAGTAATTAACAATTAGTAACTAGTGGCGTGGGTAGGAGTGATGAGTTGCACTGTGCTCTGCTGAGAGGATGGAGAGTGAAAGACAGCCTCCCCTTGGGTCAGGCCATCCTTGGGTGTCCCCCATGTACCCCTTCTCCCCCCCAGCAGGAACGGATACTGACTTGCCTAATGCTATTAATTTAATTCTATTAATGTCATTAATGTAGCTTAATTATATTAATTTGGTTAAACTGTGTCCCAGCTTTTCTCCTGGGACAGCACTGGCTGGGAAGTGACATTTTTGTGGCTGGGGGAGGGAGAGGCAATGTGTAGGGCTGGGAGGGGCAGTTTAGGGGTGCTGAGAGCAATGTCTGGGTCTGTGGGATCTTGGGACACTATATAGGGCTGGGGAGCAGGTGGGGGATGCTGATGCAGTGTTTGGGAGGTCCTGGAGCAACATGTAGGGCAGTGGTGGGGTATGTGGAAATATGCTGGGCTGTAAGGGGGGGGGCCTGGAGCCTTGTGTGGGGTCAGAGCCCCAGGGCCATGGGTCTGGTGGTCTCTGGGGTCCTGCAGTGGCCATGCTGTGTCCTGTGGGGCTGGGGCAATGCTCTGGTGTCAGGGGCAGAGGAGTGGGTGCAGGAGTGTGTCCCCTCACAGCCTGGAGTCCCCTCCCTATGTCAGCAAACACCACACATGCAGCTGAGTGGTTTTGGGGAGTTTTAATGAAGAACAGTTAATCACCTGCAGTTGGGATCTTCTGTTCCCTGCTCCAAAGGATCAGCTTCGCAAAACTCCAGCAACAACTCAGGGCGAGGGTGTGGGGCAGGTGGGCTTAGCCCCTCTGGGGAGGGGGGGCTATGGCACTGTGGGTGCAGGACCCTCTGCTGGGCACAGGAAGGGCATGGCCAGGCCCTGGCTGAGGCTCAGGTTGCAGTTCCCTGCTCCGGCCGCTCATCCCGGCCACCCTTGAGGGGGATCCCGAGCCCAACAAAGGCCTCATGGCCAGGCCCAGTGGTGCCCAGCGAGGCACAGGGCTGCAGGAGGTGGTCCCAGTAGAGGCTGAGTGTGGAGTGCTCTTGCTGCTCCACCTCCCGCAGCTCATGCAGCTCCTTGGCGCTGGCTGCAGACGTCTGCACCTCGAAGGTCATCTCAAAGCGGCTGTAGTCCACCCGGAAGGCTCCTTTCTCCAGGGACATGCAGGGCTCAAAGCGGTACCCCCAGAGGATCTCGTCCTCTGTGTATGAGGTACGGGCTTGGCACGTCATTCCTGCAGTAAGACAAAGGCTAAGCCACTATGGCCACTGCCAGTGGGCAGAACACCGTGGCACCCACTGCCAAACGAGTGGCTTCCAGCACTGAGTCACCTATTGCCAGGAGGGAGTCAGTCTCAGGCCTGGCCATATCCTGCTTGGATGCTGGCCCTGGACCCTGGATTCATCTGACACCTCCATGACCCCGCAGGAGCCACCCATCCCCACCCCGACCCCTTCAGCAAACTTGCCTGTGGCTTCCACGATGCCCTCGAGGATGATGATGATTTCGAACTGCTCCCGGCGCAGTGACTCAGCTGACATGTCCCAGAAAGGGCTGCGTTGGTCGATGACATGGCAGATGATCTGGGGCTCCACCAAGAACAGGCGGTCCTCGCCTGTGTCATATCCCAGGTTCAGCTCTGACTGCTCCAGGGGAATGAACTCCCCCTCAGGTGTCTGCCGGGACTTGATCAGCTTGGCCCGGATCTTGGCGTCCACCATGTGGCTCTCCCGCAGGTCCCCCACACGGAACATCAGGCAGAGCTTTTCATCCCGGTGGGAGATGACGCAATTCTTGCTGAAGATGAGGGTCTGGGCACGCTTCTTGGGCCGGGAGATCTTGACAAACATGCAGCCCACCATCAGTGCGTCAATCATGGAGCCGACAATGGACTGTGCCATCAGCAGGATGACGCCCTCAGTACAGTTGGCCGTCACTATCCGGGAGCCGTAGCCAATGGTCCGCTGGCTTTCCACTGAGAAGAGCAAGGCAGAGACAAAGCCATCCACATTCTCAATGCATGCCTGCCACTCGGGATCACCCTGGTGCCAGACGTCACCTCGTACCCAGGCGTCGAAGAGGTAGATGGTGCCGAAGACCACCCAAGTGACGATGTAGCACATCATGAAGACAAAGAGGAACCAGCGGTACTTGAGGTCCACGATGGTAGTGAAGATGTCTGAGAGGAACCGCTTCTTCTCCTGGATGTTGCCCAGGTTCACCTGACATTTGCCCACCTTTGTCACATAGCGCTGCCGCTGCCGCTTGCCAGCCTGGACCATGGGACTATCCTCTTCCAGCAGCTTGCGGCAGCGGCCTGGCAGCCCCTCTGGGGCAGCTACCCCAGCGGTGGCACTGCTGCGGGCGGAGGTCCTGCCCCGTGCCGAGCTAGGGATGTTGGGTACACTCAGTGCGTGCAGTGGGTATGAACGGGTGCCTGCATCACGCAGGGCCGTCAGCGGACACCGGGGCAGATCAGTGCTGGGACGGTGCTGGGTGGCCACAGTGCTGCGGCTCAGCAGCAGGGATGGCTCGCTGGGGGTGATGATGCTGTGGCAAGGGGGGGATGGGTGGTTTGGCATCAGGGTGCTTCTCTTGGCAGCGGCAATGGTGGCTTGCTGCCAGCCGTCCTCTGCCAGAGCACTGGGGGCAGCTGGAAGGTCAGGCTGTGGAGTGGAAAGGAGCCCACTGGTGAGAAACCCCCTCATCATAGAATGGCTTTGGCTGGAAGAGACCTTAAAGAGCATATTGTTCCAACCTCCCTGTCACAGACAGGGACACCACCCACTAAACCAGAGTGCCCAGGCCCCATCCAACCTGGCCTTGAATGCCTCCAGGGATGGAGCATCCACAGCTTCTCCAGGTAACCTGTTCTAGTGTCTCGTCATCCTCTGAGTAAAGAATTTCTTCCTAACATCTAATCTGAATCTCCCTCTTTCAGTTTAAAACCATAATTCCTTGTCCTATCACTATCTGCCCATGTAAAGCCTCTCTCCCTTTAAGTTTTGGAAGGGTACAAAAAGGCCTCCCTGGAGCCTTCTCTGCTCTAAGCTGAACCCCGAACTCTCTCAGCCTGTCATCAAAGGGAGGTGCTCGAACCCTCAGATCATCTTCACAGCAGCCTTCCACCAACCCTGCCCGGTCACGTCCCGTACAGAGGATGCCGAGAGCCCCGCCGCGAGCCATACCTCCTGGGGGAAGGTGCCGTACTGGCTGGTGTCGGCGGGCGGCCGGGGCAGGTAAGCCAGCATGTGCTTGGCGGTGGGTGTCTGCGCCGGCGGGATGGAGTTGCTGCGGCCGCGAGGCTCCTCGGGCAGCAGCCAGCCCCCGCCGACGACGCTGTTGTGGGTGCAGGGGAGCACCATGGCGGTGCCACCGCTGGGGCTCAGACCCGGGATGGGTACGGGGTCCTGCCGTGGAAGCGACGCAGAGCGGGGGGGGAGGTTATCGCAGATGCAGAGGGTGGTGTGGGGCTTCAGCCCTTCTCCACATCCTCACAGGCCAGGGGCTCGCAGGACCACCCACGCCCAGCAGTGCACGTGCCAGCCATGGAGCTGTGCTGGGGCAGCTATGGGCTGGCACCAGATGGCTAAGCCCATTAGGGGCCATAATTGTGTTGCAGAGGCTGGGAAAGGAGATGTCCGCTCCTGGCGGGAGCAGCCCTGGACGTGGGCAGGCTCCAGGTGAGCACCCACAGCTCTGCTTCACTGTTGTCCCAGGCTGTAGCTGTAATTGCCAGTTCTCTAAGAGCTCCAAGCAGAAAAGGGCAGCCCGGGGAGCAGGAGGAAGGAGAGGGAGAGAGACACAGGCTCCAAAGTTGGGCTCTTTGGGACAGGCTGAATCCAGCCAAGTCCCTGTGGGGAGATACGATGGGAGCTCACATTCCTGGAAACGCAGCCCAGAGAGCAGTGACCCATGGGGACAGGGATGAAAACAGGGATGGGTAGTGTGGGTTCTCTGTCTCCTCTGAGCATCCCCAGCTGGCGCCTTGGGGCAGTGCCACTGCCACTTCCACATCATCTCCTGCCAGTGCCCCAGTGGGACTGGTGGTCTCCACGGCTGACCTCCCAGCATCCCAGCCTCGCGCAGACCTCTGCCTGAGAAGGCACCCACCTCATGTCCAGGCAGAGCAGCTGCCAGGCTGGCAAATGTCGTTCTTGGCTCGTGGATCCCACTCTGCCCCGGCTGCCGACGGGCATCTTCCCGCAGGTTGCAGATGGCTGCCAGGCTGTGCCGCCACGACCGGTGGGAGGGAAGGTCAAGGAGCTCCGCAGTGGCCACCAATCCTGCTCCAGCGACAGAAGGTCACCCGTTAATCTGTCTCAATGACAGACACTATTACCTCGAGATGATTTAATCATCAGGAATGGGTATCCTGACACCCGGAAGAAGGAGCAGGAGGGGTTTCCCAGCGGGTTTCCCAGAAGATTTCCCATCTCTCACCCTTAGGATGATGCTCCTTCCTTGTCAGCTCTTGGGGACAGGACCATCAGGAGGGGCTGGAAAATGTCCCACCTATCCTGCCTGGTCCATGCTCTACGTTGAATGTGGTACAAACTGCCTTGCTCTTCCTTCAGGGACCCTCCTGTGAAGGACCTCCTGATGCTCTCCAAGCATCCAAGGCCAGACCCCTGGGGCCAGGAGGACTCAGTAATTTCCAGCCTGGGTCCCTGATACTCTGGTGATAAGAAAGACAGCAGATGAAGGAGAGATTAGTCGCTAATCTCCCAGGGAAGATGAATCTGCGAGTTGGACACCGCAGAGGGGACATTTGTGGGGGTGGATGAGAGCTGAGGGCCAACATAAAGTTGGGATTTTCCTGATGCTGCAGCCCATCCTTTTCCCCCATTTTTTTTTTCAGCAGGATCCCTCCTCCAAGGCAAGAGCTTGCTTACGTCAAGCACCATGAACTGCGTCTTCTGGGGAGGCAGAAGCTGCAGGACAGGGCAATCTGTGCCCACCTGTGAGCAGTGGGCAAAGGCAAACCTCCTCTTGGACATCCTCGTCCTCAATACAGCTCTCAAAAGCTCCTTAACATGTTTATTTAATGACCAAATGAAGGTCAATGCCTCAAACTCTCCTGAGAAGAGCCTGACCGTGGCTCTCCACTGCCTTCATTCTGCCTTGGGGGTCCCCTCCCTGTCCCACCGTGGCTGGAGCCGATGCTGCCAGATGCTTTCCTTGCCAAGACCTTTGCTTTGGGGTGGCTGGGGCGCGGAGGATTTGCATGCTTTGGCTTAACCCTCCCGGTGCACGGTGAGGCAGCAGGGGGACCCTAGCTGCAGTCACAGTGGGGATGCGCCCAGCTTTTCCTGCTGAGCTGGGCGCACTTTCCTTTGAGCGTGGAAAAACCAACAACGGCTGGAAAATGACCGAGGCCACACCCTAGTGTCAGAGGAGCAGACTTGAATGCGCTCCCCCGGGAGCCAGACGCAGCCGGCAGCGGGGAGGACGCTGCTCCACAAGCGTTAATGCTCGCGGCCACCGCCCTGGGGGCTTATCGGGGCCTGGTGTGCGGGTCAGCGGGCAGCCTTAGCATGGCCGGGAGCTGGCGCGCTAAGGCGCAGGCAGGGGGGATGCTGCTGGCCTTCCTGGGGTGGGTCTCCTCCTGTGTCACCACATTTGTGCCGCTCTGGAAGAACCTCAACCTGGAGCTGAACGAGCTGGAGGTCTGGACCATGGGGCTCTGGCAGGTCTGCATCACCCGGGAGGAGGGGGTGGCTGAGTGCCAAGCCCACGGCTCCTTCCTGGCGCTGCCGCCCGAGCTGCGCATTTCTCGGCTCCTGATGTGCCTCTCCAACGGACTGGGGCTGCTGGGCTGTCTCCTTGCTGCCCCGGGGCTGGAGGGCTGGACACCCTGCGAGGACAAGCCCGAGCTGAAGCGGTGGCTCCTGCTCACTGGGGGAGCGGCACTTGGCTCAGCAGGGATGGCCACCCTGGCGCCGGTCTCCTGGGTTGCCTACAACACCGTCCTCGACTTCTGGGATGACACTGTCCCTGACATCCTCCCCAGGTGGGAGTTTGGGGAGGCTACATTCCTGGGCTGGTTCGCTGGAGTCTTCCTGGCTGCCGGTGGGCTGCTCCTGGCCTGCAGCGCCCACCCCAACAGGACCACATCACCACCGGTCCACACCTGCCCCAAGACCTCTGCAACACGGGGCCTGGCCAGGGGCCACCACCTGCACCCGAAAAATGCAGACCTGGTCATCTAGGGAGTCAGGATGCTGTGCCCCATGCACCTCCAGGCTCTTTCACCACAGGGATGGCTCCTACGTGTTCTACAGGATGATTTGGTAATTCCTATGACAGCCCTGCAGACTTTTTTCCTTCCTTGGTGTGTCTGCTTCACTTTTCTTTCTTATGGAGTGACAGCTTTCCCTATGGCATCGCTGAGCGAGTGTGGGAGAGCAGCAAGGCAGAGGCAGAGCAGCACTTTGTGCTCCTGGTGGCATTTGCAGTAGAGTCACTTACTGATGATGCGGTGCTGGCACCCCCTGCACATCCCCCATGGCCAGGTCTGTCGTGGTCAGCAACCCTGCCCCACTGTGGCAGCTTGTTCCCTGCGTGTCCATGTCCCTCTGATATACTTGCAATAAATTATCACCATCATGGGCAGCGTGTCTCTGTGCTCTGAGCATGCAGCTGTGTCTTGCATGAGGAGCGGGATGAGGGGTGGGAGCTGTGAGGGCAGTGCTGCTGCTCCAGCAATGCTTTGGTCTGTCCAAAAAAGACTGGGGTGAAAAACAGAGAGAAAAGATAGAAACCAAGGGGGAGAAGAAAAATGAGAGACGAGCCGGTACCAAGGACCACTACTGGTGTGGAGACGGGATGCCAGCAGCTGCATCCCCTGCAGTAGCCACATCACCTGTGGTAGCCACATCTTCTCATGGCTAAGAAGATAAAGCTGTTAACTGTACCACAGACCCGTGCGCAGGAACTGCCTCAGCTGCATTGGTTACCTGTGCACAAGAGGCAGGAGTGGTGCTTTGCAGGTCTCCTTAACCGTTTCTTCCACATTTTCCTGATTCAGCTGTGAAAGTCAAGCCTGCTCACATGCCCCTGTGCAACCCATGGTACAGAACACCAGGCTGGGTTAACACCCTAAATTTGGGCAGGAGCCAGACTGCTGCCGTGGCACTGGTTAAACACTGAGTTCACAGCTGGTTTAATCCCTGCCAGCTCAAAGCCGTGGCGGCGCGTGACCAGGCTCAAGGAAGCCCCAGCTGACAGCAGCATTCCAGGGGGAAGCAAAGTCCGCTCTCCTCCAAAAGTCCCCTTTTGAAACCTGCACTTTGCTCAGCTGTGGAGGGAAGAAGAGAGCAGGTGGGCAAGGAGGGAGAATACAGATGATCCCCTGGTGCTTCCCATGCCACCAGGGCTTGGGGCATGGCCAACTGTGGGCAGAGGCAGGTGCTCAGCCTTTCCTGATGAGAATCAAGGGAGGTAAATCAGAAAGGGCAGGAGGGTGGCACTCTTGGCTGCCCCGCACACCTTCCAAAGACCTGCTGGCAGCTGCCATTGAGGGCTCTGATTAACCCAGAGAGAGCAGAGACCCTATTTTGGCCATAACTCATCACCCATGCCCTGAGGCAGCTGCAGGACAAGGCACCTAGCAAAGGTTCCCAGCCTCAGCACACTCCTCCCTTCCTGCCCCATCTAAACATCTCAACTTCCCAGGCACTGACCTGCACTTCTGAGAAGTCTCAGATGGCGTTTTCTAAAGCTTTGGACATTGGCTGGGTACTTTAGGACAACAGGTAAAAAAAGCTGAAAAAGCAGGAGCCACACAGCTCTGCAGCATCGCATCACATGGAGGACCATGGGGCTTGCGGTTTGGTCAGACAGCCCGAGCGTCTACAGGGAACACTGCTTTGGCTTCACTGTCACAGGGCTGGAGGGTGCAGGATTCTCCTACAGCATCTTAAATGATGGGGAAATGGGCAACAGCAGGACAGTGAGACCATGCTGACAGCTCCCATTCAAATACAGCTCAGCAATTACAACAAGTTTGTGCTAGGAAGGAATCCTAGAAAGATCTGCTGGAAACCCTCTCACCTGCACGTCCCTGCCCACGCTGCTGATGAGGAATCCATGTTTTGTCAGTGGTACAAGCAGCAGCAGGTACAAGGTGCCATTAGAACACAGGGGCATGCTAGCAGCTCAGCATGTAATTAAATGTTTCAGTTCCCCATTTAATAAAGGAAACAGGGATTTTAGTTGCAGGAGGAGAGCAGTTTCCCTCCTCTTTACTAGTTTAATGTGGATGCTTATCTGCTGCCGCTCGCTTGGCCACCAGCAGGCTCCCTTCTCTCCTCCAAAACCCCACAAAGAAGCACAGAGTAACTGTGGCGGGAATGGGCAGCTCCAGATTCCCTGCTCCAAAGAGCAAGAGTTCGAGGAAACCTCCCAGCATTGATAATGAACACAGGTGTTTACTTGGGACCGCCTCCCCACACACCTGCTCCACATCTACCTGTGCTCACAGCATTAAACACTCCTTTTTCTGCTAACGCACGTGAAATTCCTGTCCCAGTGGCTCCCAAGCGCTCTACTGTTCTGGAGTCCATGAACTGTTCTGCCCACCCAGGAGCTTGATCAAGATGCAGAAACTTTTGCCTTACTTTGCCAACATTATTGGTTTTTTTGTGCTTCCCTTTCTTTATGCTGAAGCCAGGAGGCTTAAGGCATAACACCAGAGTGGAATAAAAACACAGAGGGAATGTTGTCATTCTAACATAGAACAAATGCTTTTATTGCACTTTCAGAAACATCTGCATAGTCCTAACAAACAGGATCCCTCCTCCTCTGGCTCAGAACACCTGCTTTGAAACAACTCCTGCAGCTTGAACCCAAGTGCAGGTGCCCCCAAAAGGATATGCAAATGGGGCACCTCTTTTATGGAAAGTCAGTAAAAAAAGAAACAAACAACAAAAAAGGAGCCAATTCCAGCCCTTTCAGCTGACACTGGCATTAGCCTGGCACTGAAACCCACCAAAGACGAGAGGGAAGTTTGCCTTCTGATTGTGGGGGAACATCCCTGGGTGTCTGTGATCTCCTAGCAAGCTGTTGCACAACTGTGTAGGAGAGAATCCTCACAGCCCCTCCTGTCCTTGATCACTACCTTTCTCAAATGGAGGCTCCTGTGGATTTTCCTTTACCAATTAAAGGCAAACACCTACTTGACCCCACAAAAATCGGCAGCTGCACACGGCAGAGTGCTGAGCCACCATCCCCTCTGCCACTTCACCACACTGCCTGGGTTCCTGGGTGAGCTGGAGCTTGGCACGGCCTCAGCATACTGTCTCTGGCAGCTCATCACTCAGGAGGATGTAACTGCATCTGACAGATCAGGGACGTTGGTAGCCCAGCTCACGGGAGGAGCTCTGCTGCTGTCAAGAGTGCAGGGACCTGTGAGCGCTGCCAAAGGGCAGAGCCTCCCGTGGGTGGGTACACTGTGGCTGCCAGGACCTGGCACTGCACTAAGCTCCAAGTGTGGCTCAGGTTCTTCCTGTTGCTGCTTAACCTCTCATCTCAGAAGTGCAATTACTGCTTTTTATTCATTTGTATTTACAAGGAACACAGCTCTGGTCCTGAATTGCCCCTTCTCCCTCTCCATGCTAAAGGCTGCCTGGTGGGTGGTCCATGGCACTGTGGCAGTGACTCCACCAGCTACTGCACCGTCACGGTGGAGGCCTCGTGGATGGACTCCATCACGGCTGCGAACCGGCTGCAGAGGTCGTAGGGTGAGTTGGGACGGATCTTTGGAGGCTCCTTCAGGACAATGACCTCAGTTGAGCAGTCAAGGAGCCGGGGCAGCAGCTCGCCCAGCTTCATCTGCAGCTTTGCTGTCAAGGGGGAAAGGGTGGAACAGTCAGTGGCAATGCAACAGCAAATGACTAGACAGCAGCAGGCTCCAGGGCCGTGAGCTCAAGAGCTATAACACCATTTAGAGAGTCATCTTCATTGCTGCAAAACACCCGCCCATCCTCTGCAGGCAGGGACCACAGCATCTGCTGACATGGATCTCACCAGGGATCACTCAGCCCTCGGGTCCTGCCCGCCACTCCTGGAGCCGGGCAGTGCGGCAGCTGCACAAGGGCAGTGCCACTGCCACCTGCCTGCCCCTGGGACAGGGCCCCCTCCCATAGAAGCATCCCATTTTTCCTGGACAAGATGCTGTCCTGGCTGGTGAGTCAGAAGGAACTACGTGTTCCACAGCAAAATTCCAGTACCATCTTTCTCTTAACCAAAATGAGCTGGTGGAAGTCGTGGGAGCCTGGCTCTCGACCACAGAAAGAAACACAAACCAAGGACAGTTACCTGAAACCAAAATCAGCTCTGAAACAACAAACCTCTCCTCAGAACACAAAGATCCCCTGACTCTGCTCCCTCATCCAGTCTTCTGCAGCTCTGGAAATGTTTGTGGCCACCAACAAAATCTGCGCCTCCCTCCTGAAGAGGAGCATGGCCCTGCAGCTAAGCCTGCCCATGTTCACACCTGCCATCTGTGGGGAACCCTCTAGTCAGAAAGGCAGCAGAAACTCAAAAGCACATCTTGATAATGCTAAGCTGCTCTTTTGAAGTTTTCACATTTCAGGGAGGAGGAATCTTTCTGCAGTTTTACAGCAAAAGAAGATTAAATTCCTCTAGAACACAATTCAATGGGGATGATTTACATACATTCCTCCTCTCACCATCAGAAGTTCCCAAAGTGCTGCAGTGCAAACACCAGGAATTTAAGGAACTGTTTTAAACAGTCTCTTAATTCCTTCCCATTTCAGATCCAATTCAGACCCTGCCCACGAACAGCATGTGAGAGGTGAGGCCACAGCTGCTCCCTACCGTCCATGTCTTCACGCCCCAGGTAGGAGCACCAGCGGTTCCTCATCACCTCGATGGCATTCAGGTCCTCTCTGGAGATATCGAAGCTGTTCATGAGGTGCATGCAGGGGATGATCAGCTCGTTGAGGATGCTAATGCCTTCTGCCACGTGAGCCTCTTTGCAGCTGATGAACAGTGATGCTGCCACCTCGTTCAGCTTCTAGGGAGGAGGGAGAGTTGGGGACAGATGAGTCAAAATGAGGCGGGGACCTCAGACCACCAGGACAGGCACCCAGCTGGGGCCCTGCCACCCATGGCCACACAGAGACTGACAGAAGCAAGCAGCAGGCTCTGGCAGAGCAGCCACCTTTAATCACAGGAACTACACCACAGAAAACAAACCGATAAGTGCAAACATAAACGTATGTAATTTACTCTATGTATGGGCAGAGGACATAGAGCTCATTTATAATTCTGTTTTTAGGATGCTAATATCCAGCTCTTGCCTTCACCCATGTTCCCTGAAAGCCTTACAGCACATTCTGTCATAGAATTATCTCCCAGATTCTCAGGTTACTATTCTGCTGCTGCTGCTCAAACAGTCACAAGAGGGACAGTTGTTGGTCTTGGCAACCATGGAGCATGACCACTGACTTAACAATGCAAGCACCAAGTTAAAACCTAAGAGCGTGTTCAGCAGCATCTGAACCTTCCCTGATAACGCAGCACATCAGTAAAGTGTACTCCTAAAAGAGGACATGGTAAGGTCTGATCCCGGCTGTGTCCCCTCCCAGCCCCTTGTGACAATTAGCTCCACCCTGGCTGAACCCCAAAGCCCACTGAGCAGCGAGCATTATGGATCCACGATACAAACCAGGAGACACTTCCTCCGGTACAAGGCAATCAGCGACTCACTCACTCCTCTGCTGGGTCCCTTCAGCAGCAGCTTGTTGTTGCTTTGGTAGGCATAGACCAGGTAGGTGAGCGACTCCTGGTACCTGGGAGAAAAGTATCAGCCCTTCAGCCCTGCCAGGGCCACCACTGCCATGCAGCTGGTCCTGCAAGCTCAGAAAATGTTCTCCATTCAGCCCAAGGATGGACAGCAGCAGCCCCACAGGACATTTCTGGAATGCTCATTTATTGGAAAAATCACTTTTCAAATTGTGAAGCCTTCATAAAATGGCTCCATGCTGCACTATTTCTTTAAAATACAGGTTCTAAAACAACAGGAAGAGAAAAAAGGCCTTTTTAAAGAGTCTAGAGAACTCCAGAGCCCGTGCTTACACAAAGAACACTGTCCAATTCAAGGCAGTTTAATTGTAATACAGGTGTTCAAAGCAGACAAAAAAAACAGTGATAGCAAATGTTCCTGCAAAGCCATTCCTCGAAATGGGAGAGTAAAGTTCTGTCTAAAGAGGGAAAAAATAGGGTAAACTCCCAGAAAATGCCAGGCAGCTAGTCAGCACCTTGGCATCATATTTAAAATGGTCACCATGGCAGATGGTGGATTCAAGAATGGGCTATTAGCAGGCTAAACCAAAAGCCCACTGGTCTCAAATAGAAGACCCTAAATAGAAGATGAGAAGTTCTTTCAAAGTGGCCTTTGCTTTTAGCCTCTCTTGTCCAAACACATGATTAAAAGTCACTTACTTTCTATTCTGGTAGAGCTCCAGCCCTGTCAGCAGGTACACGGACACCTTGCGGAAGAGGCTGTAGTCCTCGTGCCATCTCTGTTGAGGTTCAGCAGGAGAGCAGAGCATCAGCTTCCTCGACTGCACACCCCCCCATATTCTACATTTCTATCCAACTCAAATGCCCACTGGATTTTACCCTTTGAAGGGTTCAAACATCCCTTGTAAGCAAGAGATAAATCAATGTAGTGGGACCAGATGATCCTTGAAGTTCCTCCCAAGCCAGTATTCTATAACTGCACAGATATTCCTCCAAGTTGAGGAGATTCCCAGTGTATTTGCTCTCCCTCTCAGCACCCTTCTGCAGACACATGCACTTTGGAGAGTCAGGAAGCTGCCAACAGGCTGCCAGCAACCGCAGCATGCGCTTGTGTGGCTCTGCTGCTTGGGGCAGCACATGTTGAGGCAGCGTGAAGGATCACAGGCAGCCCTCTGGTCCCTTACCTTGTACTCCTCCATATCAACATCATCAGGACCAATTTCTCTCAGCTTTGCTCTCGCAACCTTCATGATGCTGATTGACCTGCTCCGTGTAAGCAGAGGTGAGAAAAATCAGAACACCACTTCCAGGTGAGGAAATTCTCATCTACAACCTGCAGCACCAACCTTTCGTCGTAGCTGAGGTTTTTGTCTGCAAACTGCTCGAGGAGGGTTCGTTCCACCACCTGCTGAGGGGCGTTGTTCTGCAGGAGGTAAATGAGGACATGCTGCAGGCGAGCATCGTTCTGAGGGGTTGGGGCCTCCTTGGCCAGCAGGTACAGCCGGGAGTACTCCTCGTGGAACGCCTGCCAAGGACAAACAGGCACTGACCCGCGCGAATGTCACAGCAGCTGACATGAGGCTTCAACCTGTCCTGCAATGATTCGTGTTTCAATCAGGATTTCAGTTTCTCAGTGCAAAAGCACTGAGGTATCTATCTAAATGCCCTCCAGAGAGGGGGCACATAGCTGCCACAGCTTTGGTAATCCTCTTGCCAGTGCCAAGGTTGCAAAAATCAACTGCAACACACTTGTATCTACAGCACAGTGCAAGAGTACCTTGTGATTTATATTCCTGTGGATGAACAGCACAGGCGAGATCTCCCATGTGGCATTTTTAGTTAAATCTACCTGCCTGTAAAATCTAACACCAGCTTCAATATTCACCAGTGCTGATTCTGTCAAATCCCTCTGCTCAACTCACACGTTTCTTGAGGACATGTTTTACAAGAGAGGTCACCATAACAGCCTGTGTGTTCAGGAAAAAACACTTCCTGAGTGCTGGTTTATTTTCTGAGGATCACACCGAGGACCTAGACAACAGATTCTGAAAGGCATGCAAGGAAATCTACTTTTTATTGTCCAGATCGAAAGAACTGCCAATACTAAAAGAAGCAGCAGAAAAAAGATAGTGAAAAGTAAAAAAAGAAAAAAAAAGAAAAAAAAAAAAAAGTGTTGTCTGTCCTGCTAGTTGAGAGTTCAAGCTCTAAAAATTGTCCAGAATCTACAAAACCAGAAATGTTAACTGGAAGAAAAACTGCACAAGTTGTTCCCTTGTGTTCGTGAGATGTCAACAGAGCACAGAGCCTGTGTTCTGTGAGTACAGATATCCCTCCCATGGGATTTAGCAAACAATTAGATACCTTAACAAGCCCTGCTTCAGACCCGTCTCGATCAAAGGTCTGGCGGGCTTTTGCAATAGCCAGGATGACACCTTGCATGGCTGGACTCAGCATCACCTACCATGAGAGCAGTAAAACAAACAGAGACAAGAACAAGGGACAGGGTCACAGACAGGGAGAGAAGAGAAGGCATAGTGAAGAAGGGGAAAAACTTCCAAAAGGGAGGGTTTGAAGGGAATCTTATGAACTCAGGTGGAATAAGCCAGAGCTATGATTTACTTGGAGACTACTTACTCCATCTATTGCACGCACTTTACACACAGGGTTTGTTAGGTGGTTAAAGGTGGTCTAAGGGCTGGTCACTCCCAGCCCTGAATTTGTCAATTCAGGAATGGGAGTGTAAAGCACCCCAGGCATACCCCTCTGTGCCCCACTCTGTCCTCTGCAGCAGGATAAATGAGAGCAGTGCCCCCACTGGAGCAGCTCACTGTGCCCTCTTCCCACAAGCATGCACTAAACACACTCAAGGAATTATGGTCTCAGTGTTTGTGTGAAATCCAACTGCACTTGTAGAAAGCCTGAAGAGCCAAAACGCTGCATGAGTGTGTGTGAGCAGGGTTCCATGGTCAGAATCAAAACATCAGTAGCCCGGGTACTGCAAGTCATGCTATTAACAGTAAGAGAGGGGACGAGACTGTACCTAAAGACAGTAAAGAAGCTTGCAAACAAATTAAGGCAGCTAGGATCAATTTTGATACAGCTGAGCCAAAAAGAAGACTCGAAGCAACGTGCAGGTCTAACAGCCGAGTACTGTTACAGACTGCTTTGATGATGGCATTTGGAAATGACACAACTGAAGGATCAGGTCTGGCTACCCCCACTTCCACGGCGGGAGTGTCAATAGTCTTGTTTCCATGCCAGGCTACTATCACACCCAGCCCTGGGACAGCTTAAAGCCAGTTCACTGCAGAGTTACAGGTTAATGACCAGCAGTAATCCACCCCTGTGCTGGGACCTGTACCTCCTCATTATATCCGTCTGCATCGGATCTAACAGGAATCCTCCCCACACTGGGGATTTCCACCTCAGAGACCTGGGAGATACTTTGGGCAGCAGACTCTGTGTCCTGTATGTCTTGTGGTGGCTCTGCCTGAACTGGGAAGGCTGTTTCTCCCACTTGGGCCTTCGCTGACTCTACCTTCTTTGGCTGTGGCCAGGAAGAGAAAGAAGAAAGATTAAGAAAAAACAATGCAAAGAACAGGAAAGCAAAAAGGAACGAAGTGGAATGTTGCACAGGTACAGAGTTATGCAGAAACAGAAGAGGCAAAGGTCTGTCAAGAAGAATCACAGGAAGACAAACATGGGTGGTGTCCCAGGCCAGGGCTCAGCTTCTACCTCACAGAGTGCTGCTTCGACGCCGTTCTTCTCGTAGGCATCAGTGGAGTTGGCAATGGCCTTGGCAGTCTGCTCCTTGGCAATCATGGCATGCTCGGAAGACAGGGAGCGCATGTGCTGCTCGCAGGCAGATGACTGATCTGTAGGGAGAGTGGGGTGGTACCACTGAGCACTGACTGCAAGGCTTCTCCTCTTGTTCTAAACTGTTCTGTAGCTTGTCCATGGCAGGATTAAACAGTGTCCCAGGGGTGAAGATGTTTCACCCTGAGCTCTGCATTCCCCTTTGCATGGGATTACGGCACACACCCTCAGAGACTGCCAGATTCCCACTCCGGAGAGCAGCAATTCAACATGTTCTACTCCAGAAAAAAAAAAAAAAAAAAGCAGCTGGAAATGGACTGAGATGAGCCTACCACTATAAAATGAATGGAAGCCAGCATTTCTGGTGACAAGCCTGGAAGGATAAAACCAGCAGAACAGCCTTTAGTATTGCCAGGACAAAGTCTCCACCAGCTGCCTCTCTTATTTCATCAACAGCTTCTCCTCACTATCTAGACACTCGTACAAGGTTTCCACACTGTGGTATTTCTGAACAGCTGGCTGCCACCCATTTCACATGGTTTGCAGATTCAGAGATGGGTGTTACCCGGTCCTGATTCAGAAGAGAGGTCCTGAAGCTCAGAGGCTGGTGAAGGCTCCATCTGAGGAATCTTGCAGGACTGCTCCTCCTCCCACTCCTCGGCCTCCTGCTCGAGGCGCCAGTTGTCCTCCTGGATGTAGTGCTGCAGCTCCAGGGGCAAGGCTTCAACTTCCCTCTGGAACTGCCCAACCTCTGAGCAGTCAGCCTCATCTGGAAGAAAAGCAAGACTGGCAATAGAGCGAGACACATCATGGCAGGACACAGCCATTAGAGACTAAACAAATGTGCAATATTGTGGAAAGCCACAATCAGATTGCTAGAGGAACAGATAGGAAAAAATAACTTTCTCCTGGCTTTGTAATTTTAAATGACCCATAAGCTAAATTTCAAAACTAAAGACAGATCTACAGTTATCTGAAAAAAAGCCCAGCTGTTCTACCACTGGAGGGCATTTGTCACAGAGAGATTCCAGAAACAGCATGGGCTGATGCAGAGTCAGAAACACATTCTTATTCCAGATCCACAGCATTGAAACTGCCAACAGCCAGAAAATTCACAGGTGAGCTGCAGGCATCATACCTGTAGCGAGTGCTACATGGCATATAAAGGTAGGAAACTGTGCGGATTCCACAGCACGAGTGTCACACTCGTATTTCTCAGCCTTTCTTAAATCCAATTCAGCATTCAGTTATAAACCAGCACAAATCCCAAGTAGCATCAACCTTAGATAAAACCTAACATTTGTCAAAAGCAAATAGCAACTCTCAACACCACGTATTTCTTGTGCGTCCAATGTAAAAGCAAAGGTTCTTTAGAAAACCACAAAAATTGCATTGAATAGGAGAAAAAAACCCCAAATGTGGGTTCATTTCAGAAACAAAACGGTCATATGAAGACAAATAAAGAACCTCCAGCTCCTCATCAGCCATATTTAGCCATGAACAGAATGACAGTTCCCCATTGTTTCTATTTATTCCAGCAAAATGCACCACGTGTAAAATTGTTAGGTTTCTCTACAGCTGTTTGCCCTGTATAGTGCCACACGCACAGCAATTTCTCCACATAATTATTTATACATTGGCACAGCAAACATACTTGCAAGTCTAAGCCGCTGCCACTAATAACTCATGTGCTAGGAAAGGCTGCCTAAAAAAGAGCCCCATTTTAGTTCAATCTAACGAGATTGCTAAAATCTAAGCCAATAAGTCATAAAGTGTGACAAAAATGGAAGCAATAAAGTAGGAGGTGTTTCATGTGCCCTTGTAAACGAAACGCTGTCACATTAATGATAGAGAGGCGCACTGAAAAACCCCAGCAGCAGAGACAGTGGAAGTGGCAAAGGGGCAGCATGAATATTTAGACACATTAATAACACAAAGTTGACAGTGGGTGAAGATGAACCAGCAGTGTGCCCAGGTGGCCAAAACGGCCAACAGCATCCTGGCTTGTATCCAAAATAGCATTGCCAGCAGGACTAGGACAGGGATTGTCCTTGTGTCTGGGCACTGGGGAGGTCACACCTCAAATCCTAGATTCAGTTTTGGGCTCCTCACTCCAAGAAGGACACTGAAGTGCTGGAGCACGTGCAGAGAAGGGCAATGAAGGTGGTGGAGGGTCTAGAGCACAAGTGTTGTGAGGAGCAGCTGAGGGAAGTGGGGTTCTTTAGTCTAGAGGAGGCTCAAAAGAGAGACTGTCTTGCTCTCCACAACTCCCTGAAAGGAAGCTGGAGCTAGGTGGGGGTCGACCTCTTCTCCCAAGTAAGAAGTCATAGGATAAGAGGAAGCAGCCTCAACCTCTGCCAGGGGAGGGCTAGGTTGGACATTAGGAAAAATGCCTTCCCCAAAACGGTTGACAAGCTCTGGCCCAGGCTGCCCAGGGCAGCGGTGGAGTCACAAGCCCTGGAGGCATTCACAAAATGTGACGATGTGGCTCTCTGTGACATAGTGGGCATCAGGCTGTTGGGTCAGTAGTTGGACTTGATGATCTTAGAGGTCTTTGCCAAACTAAATGACTCCATGATTCCAAAGCACTGTACATCTCACCTCACCAGCACACAGCTCTTCCTCCGTTTTCCAACACGAGCAGGGATTTAGACATGAACTGAGTAAGGAGCAAATGATTTCACTTCTGTTTGGGTCGAGGTTTTTTTTTTTATTGTTGAAAGACAACCGAGCAGCTGAGAAATGTAAGATTGTGCGGGCTAGAGAGATGCAACAATACACAAGAGGCTAATTAACCATCAGCTCGGGCTCCAGTACCTGCAGTGAAGTGTGACACCTTCTCCTTGATGTACATCAGGCAGTAGGCACTGGCGTTCTTCAGGCCTCCGAACGAATCTCTCTCCAACTCTTCCCATGACGACTCCGTCACAGAGATGTCGTTGTATCTGAGCCAGGTTTTACGAGGCTGATTGTATATGAAGGCCCAATAGTGACCAGCATTGGCTTGCCCTTGATGTACCAAGACAGCGTGCAAGCGGTAGGGAACCTGCAGGTTCACAGGGACAGGGCTTTCAGCTGGACTTTTAATCAATGATTTTTGTTTGACCTCTGTACAAAAGTTGCAAATACATTCACGGCTGTAGCCTGGCACAGACTCTTGACATATATTGCACATTTCCTACTTAGTGGGAACTGACTTGTAAGAGAAAAAGCGACAGGTTGTTCATAAAGAATCCTCCTTCTACTTCATCACTGGGATTTGTTAAATGCAATAAAGTGCACAATTTAAACTGACAGCCACTAAGAAAATCAGTATCAGCAACACCAGTTTAACATTTATGTCATGAAGCTGCGTTTCTTACCTGCTGGAGGAGAGGGTCATAGTACATTTGCTCAATGGACAGGTTGATTCTGGCAATAGACTCCTTCAGATCTGCAAAGAACATCAGGAATGAGAGAGAAACAGAAAAATTAGTGAATCCTCATCAGCCCATTCTGGCCCCTTGCACTTCAAAAAGTCTGAAGCCATGCAGTAGCTGTCAGACACACTTAACACCAGAACTGAAACATGTAGGAGATTACTTGTAGCTCAGGATGTATCCAGCTGAGGGAACAGAGGGGGGAAATCAGGTTGACATCCAACAGAAAAACCACCACAGATGTATTTGGGGCCAACCTTGCACGTCTTGTTCAATCTCATTTCTCCATCGCTGCAGACAGGTCTGAACAAGGTTCAGCTCTTCCTCGGACACCACGTGAGGAGCTGGATGTTGTGACATATCTGCTGGTGCACTGGAGGGCTGCAGTGGGCTACTCAATTTGTGCTGCAGCGAGGAATTTGCCAAGCAGAAAGCTCTGTCTTCAGCCCCGGCATCGTGCCCTTCTGGTATGCTGTGAGGCAAAAGGTGAGAGCAGTGGACAGGTTTTCAGTTTCTGCCTTGTTTTTTTCTCTTTTTGGAAAAGATTATGAAACAAACCAAACAAAAATTACTCCAGAGCCAGACTAGGATTTCTCTTCCAGGACGATACAAAACAGAGAAACAACTACACTGAAATGTACTTCTACTTAACAGACCAATGGAAAATACAGGACAAAAAAAAGAAAATTCCTGCAGAACTCTGTAAGCACAGCTCCACAACGAGTGCTTCTAAAAAAATCCTTCCCTTACTACTTACAAAACTCATGTTAAAAACACTCAGCCTAATTTAGAGTGTAAACCAACCAAGCTGGCCTGGTTTGTAATAATCCAATATTGCAGTAATTTACTGGCTGATGAAGCAAAAAGAATTACTAGCTTAAGCAAACAGAGTACATAATTTAACTCAGAATTGCTGCTCAGACAAGGAATACGGTGATGCTTTTGGAAGAGTAAAAAGGACAGAGTAGATGTTACACTTACCCAGAGCCAAGTGAGGAGCACAGCAGTGACTGACTGCTGGCACAGCTATTCCTACCTCACAGCACCAAGCTCACAGGGCTCAGATGAAAGAACCCACTTGTGGAGCACAAACCAGGAGCATTTAGCTGGAAGGCAAAGTGTTCTCCTACAAATAATTTTTATTTCTGTTTACTAACCCATTCAGCTGAATGTCCATAACATGAGGCTCAAGCTGGGACTGCAGGGGTGTTGTCTGAGAACCCTGGGCCAAAGAAACAGCTCCTGCTGGCTTGGTGGTGATGAAGTCGAGCACATACTGGAGCATGTCAGGCAGTGGAAAGCGAGCTGGGCCAGAGCCATACTTCATGTACCTAGGGAAAAACATAAGATGCTGCATGAGGGAAGGGATGTGGCTCTTTGGTGAAACCTGAGGGAACAACAGAAGAGCAAGAGGGAATTGAACTCCTGAGTCAGGACAGAGACAGTTGAAGCAGTGAGGGATAGAGGGGAAGAACCCTGGTGATGCAAAGGGATGCAACTCACCACCTCCCACCAGGGACCTTGAAAGCTCTGAGGCTGCAGCCAAAACGCTGTTGTGGTATCAGCACCGTTCTAGGCACAAAAATGCACCAAAGTAGCCGGTGCGGAGAGTGAACTCTGCCCCAGACAGGCCCTGCAGGATGCCACACAAGGGCTGAACTATAAATGCTGTTTTTCTGACACCCCCAGTCCCTCACCAAGTGCAGATAACCCCAGGGCACCTCTTGGTCTTCCACTGGTTCACAGAACTGCCATTTTAAATCCATGAACTGGGAGCAAGTGTAATGCCCATTAAAAGGACTTTTACACAGAGCACCCGGAACACGGAATCTTGTGCCTGTCCACAAACCAGACCTTTCCTCTCAATCTCCTTCCTTCCCCAATAAATACTACCAAACTTTAAGCCAGAGGGAAACAATATAAAAAATAAAGTAGATTCTTTTTCAGGTGTTACTGGGCTTCCTCACTGAACCTTACCAACACAGCTGACAGTGACCACTGCCCTGTCTATTTATTCTTGTAACAGCATTGGTAACATTCAGAAACCATCAAAGCCACGAGTTTGTTTTTAAAAACACTTTCTCACTCCACAGAGTACTTGGAACAAACTCAGTTCTGTTTCTCCTTCCGCTACAAGCTTCTCTTTTATTGGCAAGATCATTTAAAAGGAAGCATTTCACTTCCACAGGGCACAGACATTAAAACTAGCTGACTTCTGACCTTTCCAGTTTCTGTTGCAGAAGCACCATTTTCTCCTTCAATCTCTTCATTTCTTCTCTCTTCATCTGAATAAGATCTTTATTGCAGTAGAGGTACCTAAACAGGAAAATACAGAGCCCTGCCGCTTGAGATATGTTTACTTCTAGGACCCACAATCTTTCACAACTATTATAGATTTCTTCCTTGCTCACCCATGAGAGCTTTAAGATTTGTTTAATTACAATATAGTGATAACTTTAAAGGTACTGCACAAGAGAAGAACTCACCTGTCCATGTAAATAGTCTGGGGGAACTCCAGCTTGGTGTGAATTTTCTCTGGCTGTCCTAGTGACTGATTGAACTCAAATCGGGAGAGTTCAAAGGTCAGTACTGGTGGGAGCTTGGTAAACCAGCGCTGTAATGAAAGCAGAGAAGCCCCCACAGGGACCTGTTTTAAGATGACTACGAACAGCACACGTCAGACTGACCCTAAATGATTTAGGCCTAAATGTCTGAATTAGGATATATTTTGTTTACAGACTGAATAGCCAGAAAAAAACAAATTTTATGAGATTAAAAGTTCCACTTCCAATTTACATTTTTACTGTGAAAAAGCTTCATGATAGCTTTCAGAAAGTTACTTTTCATTGCCTGATGCATCCAGTGTAATGGATTATTACATTACAGGAACAGGTCCAGCACTGAATTTTACGAACTTAGCAGGCACCACAGAAACTCTGCACGTCAGCCAAGAGGCTTCGAGAAAGCTCTTTCCCAGTGCAGACCACATGCAATAATGAAGAACAAAACACAAGTCCTCAAACAGTACCTGATTCCTCATCCTCTCTCAGCCTATTTACAAACTAGTCACTTTAGGGGACTCAAAGACACCTGCTTTCTCTATGTTCATTCACTGCTTCAAAGAGCCACGGTGATGGAAAATTCTCAGCTGAACTGACACTTTCCTCTCTCTGCCTGGATTCACAAACCCTTCCAGAAGTCTCCTTCACCCACCTCAGCATGGCACTGTCCTGGCAACGCTCTCTGCTGCACTGAGGATGAGCACACTGAACTAATTTTCCCTCACAGGATCCAAGTCTCTTGCCACATTAAATCTCCCCTTCACCAAAGTGCAGCAGCACATTTTTATATCTAAAATATTTACAATAAAGGATAATTTTTATTATTATTTGTATTTGTATTATTTGTAATAAATCTTTATTATTATTTGAAAGGACATGGCCAGGTAGCAGAGGTTTTTGAGCAGCAGCCTGACCCTCAGAGCAAGGCAACACAAACACAGAGAAGGAACGATTTACACACCTACTACCCAGGACAAATGGCAGTTCTTGTTAATCCCACTGATGCTTTGGGATTCAGTACACTCACCTATATTCTCAAAAGACAAAATGCACCTTATTCTCTATGTCCCCTATCCTGCAGTCCTCTAGCCGTGACACCCTGGGAAGTGAGATTAAGATGCACAGTTTTCCAGTCAAAGCCTTTTCCCTCTATCCATACAGATAAAGACAACAGTTAAAACATCTCCACAATCAATCCAATCTCCCTTGTTTTTTGGACAGGGATTTGGAGGAACTGAAAGCTTGGATCAAAAAGAACCTGCCTGATGAGCTCCATGTGTCCCTTTGTCCCTGGCACCAGCCTACATCAGGCTCACCTAAGTCTGCCGTAAATTTGTCTGAGCAGCTTCAGGCAGGAACAAAGAAAACCAGAAACAAACCTCTGAGTCCAGAGGTGGGCAGGGCTGACCCACCTGAGACTTCCTTTCTCCTTTCCTAGTTTAAACCACAGCAATACATTTTTTAGACAGTCTTACAGAACTGAAATACCTTTCCCTGCCCTCTCTGCACGAGGGACGTTAGGATACCTCTTAATGTTTTCTCTAAGCTAAATTCTCAGCTGCACTGATATGCGTAGGATGCTGGATGTAATGGAACAGCTTCACTTTTAAAGTATTTTGTGATGGGTTTGTGATTTGTGAGATTTAAAAAAAAAAAGAAAGAAAAAAATCAGCACAATCAGAAGATAAGAGTGAAAATGAGAAGAAAGAACCACACACAGTAATAGGGAGAAAGAAACAAATTCCAAGTGGCATACCATAGAGTTAAGCACTGCACTTTTACCCTCCGAAAATAATGGAGGCAGTGGTTCTCCCCCTACTCAGGTACAGGTAGGCTTCAACAGAAAGAGAGAGACTTTATCACACTGGCATCAGAGGCAAATGTTCACCTTTTCAATTTAAAACAAGCTCCTTGAGCTGGTTATATAGGACAACACATCTTCACAAATAAGCAAAGACTCAGCATCTCGCTACATAACACTAAGACATTGACACAAGATTCCAAGTGCCTGGAAAATATTTTTTGGGGAATATTTACAGTTGCCATGTAAAGATATCAGAACACACTGAGAGGCTCCTGCACTATGTGTTGCATTTTTCTGCAGCAGACAACCAGAAGTTCATCAAAATCCCACAAAACTAACCTCCTGTCCATACTTCACTGACTGGGATGCTGCTGCCTCATCCATCTCGCCCTCCACCATGGCTCCTTCCAAGCACTCACTCAAGTTTCGATAACCATTTACCTGGAGGGGATACTGACCAAAGGTTTCGATCTTGGAAAAAGTATTGCCTGCATGATGAAAACAACACAAAACTTGTGAAGTAGCTTAAGAGAACAGAAATGTCTGTTTAACTCAAGAGTTTGTCAGCAGCAGCGGTCAGAGGTGCTGCTTGCAAGAACCAAGCTTGCAAGTGTTGAACGTTTTCAGAAGACAGACTTTAAGCCTTGCAGAGAATTTTATCAAGATGACTATTTGTAAGTTTAAAGAGCTAGGCAATTTGATCAGGAATGTACAAGAAAATCCTGTGTCACCATTGCCATAAGCCACAGCACTCAAAGGAGTTAGAAAGCCAAATCTACCAAACCCTTTACTCACCCTCATGGACACCCTCAGTCAGGTAAGTCCCGTAGAAAAGCTGTACCATTGGGTTTTCAGATTTGTCCCCAGGGCTCCTGTTTCAGGAAGAAAAAACACACATATATGTGAAGCTGTAGGCTGCAAAAACTGTCCCAAATCACGATCTAAGCCTTTGCTTGGGAATCTTCCCCCAGCCCAAAGTCAAGTTTTCTATGCCAGCACAACATACACAGGAAACTTCTCATCCATTTCCACACTCAAAAGCACATTATGATGGTTACACTAGCAAGGGAAAAGAAAATAGTCCAGGCACTACCTTTTGAAATGCAGTTCCAAAAAAAATCAGATTTTCATGTACTCCAGTTCTGCTGAGTTCCCCTAAAAAGCTTATTTACCCTGTAAGCCATAGCAGCACTGAATAAAGGCCTGTGCTTACGTAAAGGAAATGTAGATATAGCGACACCTCATGAGTGTATTTTGAGCTTAAGGAGTATCATCCTCAGTCAACAAAGAATTTTCTCTCACTAACTCAGAATTTTCATGTAAAGCCCTCTCATTTATTAAAGTGCTGTATGTAAATTCTGTTTGTCCTCAGAGATCTCCCAAGATGACAGAAAACTTACTTGGCATTCACAGCAAGCTGGAACGCGTCCTCCAGCCAGTCCAGTAATTTATGTGTAAATTCACTCACATCTTGCTAGAAGAGAGACAAAAGTTGAGAGTCAAACCTCATACCAACCAGACAGTGTTTTCAGGGTGTGCTGGTCCCTCAAACCTGCTGGAATACAGAAACATCAGTTGGGTGTTGCTGCCCCAACCCAGCAGGAAGCAGTGTGGAACTGGAGGGCTGAGTGGATTAGACAGGTAACGAGCACCTTGCTCACCTGAGATTCCATCAGTGGGAGTTACTGCCATTAGTGCCCCAGCAACCAGCTGGTGCTGGGCTTAGCACCCTCATGCTGCCTGGTTAATAAGCAAGCATGCACATGGCACCTAAACAATGCAGGGACAGCTGCTTGTTGGTTGACGGACTTGGGAGGAGACTGCTGAAAGCAACAGTGGGATGAAGCTAAATAGGACTGCAGGGGCTGCAAGTGCCATTGGGAGGAAAGCAAAAGGACTTTTAACATGGCTTTACCTGCTGCTCCTCAGTGGATCTGAACGCATCCCTCAGGAGTTCCAGTGCTGCGGAAGGGTCCACAAACTTACGACGTGTCCCCAGCATTAAAGCAAACAGACACTGCAGTTCTTGCATGAATGCAATATTTCTTTTTCCCTGTATTGCACAAAGAAAAACCAAATCCTTCCTGCAACTCAAAAAAGCATCATCTGAAAACGAAGCTCTACAGAACATCATACACACACGCCTCAAGAGGTGACGTTAAAAAGGACACAAGCAGGAAGACCTGCAGCGTTACTTCTCAGAAGCAATCTGGTCTACCAATAGATGCACAGGAGAAGCAACTTAACTGAAATAAACCCGTTAGAGACAAGAGTGCCAGAGGTAATAGCTGCTGAAACAGAAGGCAAAAGCTCCTGAATTTATACATAGATTTATTGTCTGCATTTGAGGGTTTTTTTTGGAGTATCAAGAGCACACATGAAAGCAAATAAAGCAAAGTCTCTTAAATAGCAGGATGACATCAAGTGAAGGATTATTCTGTGTATGCCCTTTTCTCTCAATGTTTCGTAGGCTCCTTCTGCTGACTGCTCTCAGAAGGTACCAGGGCTAGAAGGACCTTTGGATTGGTCCATATAGCACTTCTTCTTTGGTGCGTGGGAACACATGAACAACCTGGAGCTACCAAGGAAGGTTTATGGGACAGATTTGTCCCCACAATGCAGTTAGAAACTCTAGAGGGAAACTTTACAAGAAGCATCCAATTTGTTTCTACAGTGATTCTGTCTCTGAAGAGCATTTCCCAAACTTGTCTTTACTGTGGCCTGACAATTTGAAAGCCATTAACATAGGCAAAGGAGTTTCAGATGACCCCAAATTAAATCTGCTTAGAGGAAGGGCAGAACAGTATATTCCACTGCAGAGGGAAATGTTACAGTGTTATCTGATGAAAACTTACAGTGCGACTACTACAACTTTCAAGCACATTTTGCGGGAGGGAGTAGCCCAGGACCAGCCTCCGAAACTCTGGCAACTGAAACAGAGACTGCAAGGAAAGGAGAGGTCAAGACTAGTCAGCGCCTGTGAGGACCTGACATGCTCAGTTTGATGCTCCATTGTCACTCTTTTGCTCAACAGCTTTTTTGTTAATTTCTTATTCTTCTATGGCCTTACATTACTAGAGAAAACATTTATAAAGTAAGCACTTTATGTGCTAGACCATCACATTCATACCCATCAAAGAACAAAATCTCACCCTGCTGGTTCTAGGGTATATAGAGTAGGATATATAACACCATTTTAGGAAAGAGTATTCTGTTCTGCCTAGGCACGCTTAGAAAAAGCATCCAGGAAAAGCCAGGGTGAGAAAGGAGACCATCTGAAGCTTGCTTTCTTCCTCCCAAAGCTGGAGACACATGATTTATGTCTATCTGCTGATGTGAAATGGTTAGAAGAGACAAATCTACTCAGTTCTACTTACTGTTGTCTCTTCTTGTTTAGGTTATCACTAATAATATATATGCTGCCTAGTTCCTTATTTGTTCAAGCATCGATGCCAGTGTATTCCATTAGCTGGAATATGATACACTATGTATTATGGAGCCAACAATAACTGCAGTGAAATTAAATTATCAGCTCACTTTGCCAGTCAAGCTTCTGTCATTCAGCAAGCATTTGGACACTGCTGCACCAAAAAAAAACCCGGCAGGCATACGTAAAGATTATGTGTATTGGTATCTATTTTTACACCAAGACTATTTAACAGCTCTTTGGCTCTTTCTGTGCACACCCAGAATAAACAACAATCCCATCCAATAAAATCAGAAGTCTCACTTGAGCGTGGTCACACTGCATCACCTGCATGTGATGACCATTTCACAGAGCTGCTGCATGTTTAATTCTAATTGATAAATATTTTGAAATCAAGCCTGCAGCAAGCCCAGAAGAACTTTTCTACCAGTTTACCTGTATGACAGCACTAAACCAACAGGTATTTCCAATGTTTTTCATTCCGACGGGCCAGTCACCTGACCTCCTCCAGTCATTCTGCTTGGGGTTCTCTCCCCAAACTTGACAGCGTTTCCTTTTGGAGCGGTTTTTGCTCTCAGCAGCACGTGTTTCCTGTGGCCTGTCACAGAAGATGCATGTTTTGCTGTAAAACACCACCTCACACATTCTCGAGAGCCACAGGAATTGTACTGCCCTTGAGTCACAACCAGGACACGAGAGCTGGGTGCTGTTGAGTGATATCCAGCACGAGAGGCCATAGATATCTTATCTGACTGCAGAGATGTTTCAGCTTTCAAAAGAGGTGGATGGAAAACCAGACTGCAAGACAATCTGGAGCGGGGGAAGAAGGAAATAAGATACATGTGTTTTCCTTTGTGAACTAGCAGCATGCAAAATGGGTGCTGCTAGTCACTGCTGGAGGCAAATCCAACCCATGGTAAAAAGAGACAGCTACAAAGTGACAGGGTGAGGTGAACAGGCACACGAGATTTCAGCAGGTGCCCCAATGCCAGTACTGCATTCTCTCATGTGGCATCTCAGCAATAGCAGTGAGGATTGAACAAGCCACAACTAAACCTGCTTTTCCATTTTGACCATCACACTGCCCCAAAAGGCATTAACAGTCCAAGCACCTTTCAAAAGCAGCAGGTATACAACTGGTAGGTGATTTGTGTTTGATTTGCACTTATCAGCTTAAACCCCACTTACAATACCCAGGCCAAAATCGATTTGTGGAGCCACTGACCTTTCAGCAGCATCAATTTCTGCAGCCTGAGCTTTGGGTAATTCCAGCGGTCTGAAGGTATTTGCCATGCATAGGTCCTCTTGGTTCTTAGGGGTAAGGGCAGTAGTAGTAGCACCTGGAAGCAGTGCAGGATTCTGATCAATTTTTCCACCAGGAGCAGGAAAAAATTCTCTTTAAAAGGAACTTCTAGAAAGCAATACAAATATCTTTTTTCAAATGGTATGAGTATAATCTTCATGCTCAAGTTTTAAATACAAATCCTGGTTGCTTGGATTATGCTAGGGAACCTCAAAAGCAACTGAGTGGGATGGATTAGAACAGGACAGACTGTGCAGCTGCATGCTGGCCTGATTTCCTCACAGCCAAATTCAGAGCTTGAGGGAACATTTCAAACTTCATGAAATAATGAAATGGGAACATCAGCTGCTGCCTGTATTTGCTGTGCCTTGACATCAGCATCACAAAATTGGCACAACCACACAGAAACACTGTCCTTCCCTCACGTCTGGATACTCAGCTAGGAGTTGTTTGTGGACTAGTGATGTAGGAAAGGAGGAAGGAAAATGAGCAGTTCTGGAGGAGGTGGAAGCCTCACACAGTGGAACAAAGGCAGCTGCACTGTTCCGGGTGCTGCTTCAAAGCTCTCAGCACAGATTTTTGGCACTGTGGACCTGTCTCACTTGGGAAAGATCCAGTTAATAGATGTGTCATTAGCAAAAAGGTTTAAAGAAACTACCTCAGACTACAATTATACCTTTACAGCTAAATGGACCAACTGACAACCTGCTTTTGCCAATACCTGTACCGTTTATAAGAACATTTTTGACGTGTTCAAATTGCTAGCTTAGAGAATATTTTAAGTTTTCATGAAAATATGCTACAAAGCACTCAGTCTGTGTGCTCTGCTAGCAGGTGCTGTAGGAGGAAATATCTGGTCCTTGTCAGTGATCTGGTGCTCTCCTCTGCTTGCTCTTCTTCAGGAGCTTTCTGTGTTTTCTGCGTTAGCACAGATCAACTGTTCAAAACAATGACACCTTTGGAGTCACCTACAAACACTATTAAACCACTATTAAGTCACTTTCCTTTTGGATGCAGCTCTTCTTCACCAGGAAGGTTTAACTCCCTGAACTGTCTCATGGTAAAGTACTGGCCAAACCATACCAGCACCAGGCCAGGAGCTGGATGGTTTGCCCGCAGAAGCAAACACCAGCTCAGCCCAAAAGACGCAGAATTGTCAGAATGAGCAGAGAGGAAGGACTTACTCCGTGGGAACTGTTTGCCCACAGCACTCCCTTCCCAGGCGGCTGGCTCTGTGGCAGCTGCATCCAAAGCTTGCTCCTCAGTGTGCTCCTCTGTCAGGAAGGTGACTGCTTCCATCAGGTCTCCATTAGCAGCCTAGTGCAATAAGAAGGGAAAAAATCCACAGCGTTAGGGCTGCTTCACCTACACATGCAGGACAGTAATGCGCCTGTTGTAGAGACAAGCACACACCTCCAGCTCTGCTTTCCCTGGCCCCAGCAGACAGGGAGCTACTGGTGACAAGCAGTGGTCAAACATGACAATAATGAATGCTCAAGTTTCTCTCTCGGGAAGCGTTTTGCCTTTATCACCAGGACAACACAGACTCCATTAACTATTTTCATTTCCCTCACCAGAGACTCGTGCAGTCACAGGAGGTCTGAAGTGCAACAGGGTCCTCTGGCATCAGGAGACCCACTGGAATCAAAGTCTCTCTGGATTTTAAGCCATTTGTCTCTTAGTGAGCTAGGGCTTCTTTCAGCCCATCACTACAGGCTAAACTCCCTTAAATTTGTTCAATGTGTTGTGGACATTACTTCTTGATGAAACATTGAAGGATTTTTTTAAACAAGCTTCTCTGTGTATTTCCAGCACATCCCACGCACTGCTGCTGCATCTCAAGAGGACTGACGACTCTACACTGATGTGACTGCAGCCAGTTTAACACTACAGTTTTTAAATTCCCAAATGTGCACTGTGAGGAGGAGTCTTCCCAGGTAAATACTGCCTCTCCACGTGCCTGAGATTCCCACATCCCTTTGCGCTGGAGCACAGATGACTGTTCTGGTGATGGACCAGAGGAGCACCAGCCACAAAGCTCCTGATGTTACTGCAGATGCTTAGAGCTCCTGAAGCAGTTTACGTGGAGAAAATCCTACTCTGCTTGTGGTTACTGTAATGCAGGGATAACAGCCTGGAGGAGAACTCCCAGAAAATGTTTACCGTGTACCAGCACTGCATGTACTGCTGCAGCACAGATTTTAAGGTCTATTGCTAGAAAAAATAACAATTCTCAGTCTGGTGTGGGGGTTTTGTTTCAGATGTGGACAAATGAATACATAGGAACCCCAAAAGCACACATTCCCTGCTGACACCAGCCAATGCTGACCTCATGTGTGTGTCTGCTTCATGGATACAGCCTAGTAAGGCAGAAACAAGGGTAAGAAGAGCAGCAAGGATTTTCCCTTCACCTCCCACACGCACCACACTATCCCACGCAGCACACAGGGCACTGCTTCCACAGCCCATGCACGGTCATTGTCAGCCAGCAAACACCTGACCCGCCCACTCTGCTTTGAGAGAGCCTGAATTTGCCTGACTTCAGGGACAAATTCAGAGGTCTCCTTTCCACAGAAC
Source organism: Galbula dea (assembly GCA_013399015.1). NCBI lineage: Eukaryota > Metazoa > Chordata > Aves > Piciformes > Galbulidae > Galbula > Galbula dea. Next base: position 327,241 of record VWZX01000495.1, read on the forward strand.
AATGGCAACAGTCACAAACCTTTAGAGCTGACTGGAGGAAAGCCAAATCTTGAATTCCGGTGATCTCTTTCAGCTGATTTACAAGCATCTGGCAGTCCTACATGCAAGAGAAGAAGAAAGCTCACATGAAAAGGTGACCAGGACAGACATCGAGCTGGTCCTGCAATGCCTGCCATGGGCTCACCGGTATATTGCTTCTTTCTTTCCTTTTTACAGGCAGACTGACCCACAAACCCGGTCACACTTGCTTGATGGCCATACCAACACCAGCTTGAACATTGCATTCAGCGTTTTTCCCCTAAATTTACAGAGGAACTGCTGTAACCTGTTGTAGATCCTGGCAGGGCCCAGACGAAGAGCTCTCCCTGCTGTCAGATGCACTGCACCTGGGGTGGGAAGGGTCCTCTCCCCTCCCCTTCCCTCCCTGATGGCAGTGGCATGTGCAGCAGGACATATAAGGAGGCTGCATGTTCTCAGGGCACTGGCCAGGGGCTATTTTAAGCCTGGCTGCACATGCCATTTGTGTGTGTCATTTCTCACTGACAATAAGGTGTTGGAATAAGGGCCCAGGAAGCTGCTGTCGCTCCCCCTTCCCCCGCTACACAGGCCGCTCAAGCTTTGGCCACGTACTCGCTCTGTGCCCTATACCACGGTCAACAGCCTCTGCTTTGACTGCTTCAATCGCTTGAAAAATACAATTGCAGACATAATTTTGACCAGACCTATCAAATCTTTGCAGCATTGGCTCACCACACAGCAGTCACTGCCTTGGTCAAACCAAGGGGTGGAGGGCCCCACCAGCCACCCCCCTTCCACAGCTGCAGTTCAGCTCAGCACAGCTGGAACCCAATGCTGTGAGATAACTGCTCCACAGCACTTCCATCACATGTCCTACAAGAAGGATGTTATGGCAGGAAAAGCAGCTGGGATGGGATGGTATGTGCCTGACGTATAGAATAATAGAATCATTAAGGTTGGAAAAGAACTCCAAGAACATCAAGTCCAATCATTGACCCAACACCCCCATGCCACTAAACCATGTCATCAAATGCCATTTGATCCAGGGGTGGCAACTCCACCACTGCCCTGGGCACCCTGGGCCAGTGCCTAACCACCCTTGCAGGGAAGAAATTGTTCCTAACATCCAAACTGACCCTCCCCTGGCGCAACGTGAGGCCATTTCCTCTTGTCTTATCACTAGTCACCTGGGAAAAGAGAACAACCTGCACCTGGCTCCAACCTGGAGGCTGTCTAGGATCCTGCTGTCAACATACCCCAATCAATCCCAACTTCCTAAGAGCATGTGTTTAAATAATCTTAACCAGCAACATCACAGATTAATACATTCAGGTTTCCCTTACATTTTTCCCAGTGATGAAGTCTTAAGTGCCACTGGAGCACAAGTTCCACCCAGCAAGTCGTAACTCAGGCTGGGTGAACTTCCACAGAGGCAAACCACTTATCTCATGTTGCTAATTGTGCTCCTGTAGCTGCTGGTTGGCTCACCCCACCTCAGCCTGCAGGGTGGATTTTTCTGTCGGAGAATAAACCACATTACAATAATGAAACCCGAGGAAGGACAGGGCACAATTTCCAGGGTTCCTCTGCTTCGCCAGAAGGACTCACAAAGGCTTCTGTAACCAAACCTAATCACTAGTCCCCCGCTCTAAGATACCACCTAATAGCCTAATGGTTTCCAGCACAATTTTACTGAATCTTTGAGGAGAGAGGTCTGTGTGAGCAGTGGAGAGCTCATCCCATACAAGTTTTGAGAGCCTCGTGGCCAACGGGCAGCCCACAAAAACCACCAGGAAGCACACTATGCAACAGTTTTGTTCAGTCTTTGGGATTTGTTTCTACAACCAGTCTGTCTAATTGCCTTTTGAGGTTGCACGCTATGGGGCTTTAAAACGAGCTCCAGAACTGGTAATTAACACCAGCATGTTGCTGCTGTTAACACTTACTGCACTTGAAAAACCAACCCAAACCAACGTCCTACCTGGTGGAAAAATAACAACCCAACCCAAAATGCTGTTAGTGTTAAATTGCAGCAACAGGAGGTGAAAAAACCAAAACGCTTAGAGGAAGGAGGGCACTGGAGGGAAAGATTCCACCATTGGCCAGTGAGTGATGGAACTTAAAGGTTTTGGCCATTTTCCTGGCTCTGATGTGATTCACCGTGCTCTGAAGTGGTTTGTTTTGATGAGAAGCTGCAAGCAGGGTGCAAGTGAAGCATGGGACTTCAAGGGGGCTCCAGAAATAACAGAGCACGAGGAGGAGGGGGTGTAGAAGAAAGGTGATAGCCTGGAAGGGGCATACAGAGGCACAGCCTTTGGTCTCTGCACCTTGGCTGCACTTTTATTGGAGCGGGAAAATGGCTACGAAGAAGGCTCCAAACCCGCAGGGGCAGCAGGAACATTGCCCATACTCCTCACCGAGGCTTTCACCAAGCAATATCCATTACCAGTGACCTCCTCCCCCTCAATGCACACTCCTGCACATCAGGCACCACCCTGACACTTTCCCAGTGCAGTGGAAAGCCACTGCCACACAAATGTGGTTTCTAAAGGCATAATGGAAGGGTCCATACCCTGTTTCTGCTCACACCTTTAACGCTGGCCCCTGAGAACCGAGAGGGCGCAGTGAAAGTGGAACACACACAGTGCCCTGTGCCCCATACACCAGCCTCGCGAAATCAGGAGCATCGCAGCAGAGCAGGGACTTCGTGTCCTCTCCAGCAGTTGGGTCCTTTGAGACATAGCGCCCTGAAGTTCGAGAGCAACAGGTTCGCTTAAGGGTTATCAGAAGACGCTGCTGTAGTGAGAGTGGAAGGAGAAAGCTCCCTCCTGCTCCTCGCCGAGGCGGAAGCCAGTTCCGGGGAGGACCGGAGACAGACCCGAGCTACCAGCAGAACAGACCCCGCAAAACAAACCCGTCCCACGCTACCCACGGGGGTTTGACAAGCCCTTGGTAGGCGCCCAACGGCTGTTTGCCATTAAACAGCTAGAACACAACGGCTGCTGCCGGCGGCGAAGCGAGGCCGTGCCCTGCGGGACAGGGCAAGCAGGACCAGGGAGGGGAGCGCTGGAAAGCCGCACCTAGAGGTCCCGGGTGCCCCTTCCCGCGCAGGGCCGAGGCCTGAGGGCCAGGTCTAGCCGCGGCGGGTGGACACAGCCCCTTCCCCACACCCTTTCCCCCACTGTCCGCCGGTCTCACCCCGCCGCCGCCCGAGGCCTGCAGCTCGGCCGTCATCCCGCCGGGAACGGGTACGGCGAGCGGGGCCGCGCCGCCGCGCATGCGCGGTCGCCCCGGATCCGGCCCGGGTCCCAGTGCCCACCCGCTTCAGATCCCGGTGTCCGTCCCGGGTCCTCCTGCCAAACCTCTCTGGTTCCGGTGTCTGCCGCCAGTCCTACAGCCGACTCGCCTCGGATGGCAATGTCCACCTCCTGTTCTCCACGGCGTCCCTCGATCCACGGGGAGTTTTGGGGCTCGTTTGTGGGGTCCGGAGCGGTCCCTGTCCCGGTCACAGCTCGGTGGGATGCTCCAGGTGCAGGCGCCTCCTGTAAGGAAACAGTCCATAACAACAGAAGGGAGAGCAGTTGCCTGCGTCGGACTTTTTTCCAAGCCCTTACTTGTTGGACTCTGGGTAAAATAAGCAGCAGAGTCATATTTGCCAATTTTGCTTATGGTTTAGTGGTGACCTGGCAGTACTAGGTTAATGATTGGACTGGATGATCTTAAAGGTCTTTTCCAACCCAAAAGATTCTATAGAATCTTAGAAGAATCATCCAGTCCAATCACCAACATAACGCATCCATGCCGCTAAACCATGTTATGAAGTCGTCTACACCATTCCCCTCACACCCCTGTGCTGATGAGCAAAAAAAAAAAAAAAAAAAAAAAAAAAAAAAAAAAAAAANTGCCACTGCCATCCCCCTGTTTGCTAATTCCCAAGCCAAAATGCCCTTGCCTGGCTGGGTGGGAAAAACCTCCTGCAAGCAGAGTTTCACTGGGCCCTCCCGAAACCATGTGTTTTGGAAGACGTGTGGGAATTTCACCGTGGTCCTTTGAGGGACCGCCACAACTCCCATATTCTCACAAATGCTGTGGCTCAGGAATTTCAGAGGCTAGAGGGTAAGGAGGAGGCATCAGCAGGCTTGATAAAGGAAAACTGAGTAATCCAACAGTGTTATCCAGTGTTCCTGATAAACAAAGAGACAAGACACACCATAAAGTTTGAGCACAATGTGAGAAATTCTGCCCATTTCAGGAGCCTTCCCATTTGCTTGAAACCTTTCTCATTTTCTCCAGGGAATGAAAAGAAAAACACCCAACATGGTTTTGTGAAAGCCCAGGCTGGAAGTGGTATGGTTTCTGACTGGAAATACTCCTTAAAAACTATGTCTGCAGCAGGAGCTTTGCGGTGCGAGGTGAGGAAGGCAGATAAGAGATTTTACACGACAGCCCCTGCTGCAGACCTGCTTTTGGGATAGAGTCTCTGCCACATGGCTGGTACCAGAGCCCAGCTCTCCCACCCAGCAATGCCAGATCTGGCATGGATCTCCTTATAAAATAAAAATGAAAAAAGGTTACACAAGACTAAACACTAGTTGGGCTTTTTCTCAGCAAAGCAATTCCCACATAACCCCAGATGATATCATATATGCAATGTGTGGCTGCTGTACCTGCTTCAGAGGAGCTGTATCTCCTTCATTAACAGCAATGGACTCCAAATACCTTCATGTGCCTATCATTACCTGGCTTTAATGAACAATGAAATGGTGGCAGAATATTGCTAACACCTGAATGGTGTCTGATGGAGACAAGGACTGAGAGGAAAGTGCTCTCCTTCCTTTGCTGCAGGATTTAAAGGTGTCCAGCCCCTTTACTGGTGGGGTGAGGACAGGTTATGTATCTGCCAAGGGTGATTTTGGCCACTTCATGGTCCAAGAGCACACCCAGCATCCTTTTCCTCCTCACCACAAACACTGTCTGGACCCCATGGTCGTGGTTCAGTACTGCAGCCCCGAAATGAAGCAAATGAATGTTGTCTTCAAGTGTTATGTGCATCACCTGCATCTGTCAGCTTGCGTGCAGAAGCAGATGAGTAAATGCAGCAGCTGGGGCAGGAGGACCACTGGGCTGCTAGGCTCCTCGAACACCCCCTGCTCTTCCTGCAGACAGCCTACCTGCTCAAAGGCTGCAGGGCTTCCAAGCAAAGTGGCTTTTCCCTAAGGCAAGTCCGAGGCACTGAGTCCTGAATACTCTGAAGATGTGGACCCAATGGCTGAGTTAAACTCACCACCAGCCACGCCATGCATGCACCATTTTGGGGTGAGAAACACCAAGCACCTAATCCTGGCACTTTGATCTCTGCTTCACTCTCGGAGCTGCACAAGGCAGGTGCTGGAACAGACACCACACATGCCTCCGTGTCTCCGGGGACCCTTGCAGTGTCCAGGGGATGCAGAGAACCCGAGCATCCCTCAGGACCACTGCCCCACAGGGAGGGGTCTGCACCCCTCGGCACTGGGGAGGGGAGGGTCTGTGTCTGCCGTGAGCCTGGCCGTGCCAGTGCTGGTAGCTCTGCCTGCACATGGTGTTCATTTCACGTCTCTCAGCGTTAAATCATAGCAGACATGCAATTCGGTGGAGCGCGAGGCTCCGTAATGGGCGGCCTCGGGTGTGTGATGGGGCTGGGGCCGACAGGCAGCCACGCTGCTAGGGCCAGTCGGCAACGCTTTATTGCTTTTGACACTTCAAACGCGCTCTGAAAGGCGAGTCCTGGCAGCCCGAGTAGGGCTGCTTCCCTCTCCTGCCTGCTCGCCGTGGGGGAACCACACTTGAGACCTCCTTTCTGTTCCCACTACGTCTCGGGCAGCACCTCGTCCCGCACAGAGCTCAGCCAAATTCCTTGACAAGTCCTATGGCACAGGATAGGAGCTGCTAAGGGTAGTGCTGCTGTGGGAATATGGTGCAAACATGCTGAATGCATGGGTCTTGTTTTCTTTCCTGATAAGAGGGTGATAAGGAACGCTAAGCATCAGTTGTCGCATTGTGGATGGGGAGATGTGGAGCATACTTTATCCTGTCGCATCGCAGGGACCTTGTGCCTGCACCCTTGGGCTCTCCCCTGCCTCCAGGGTCACTGCAGTCCTTGGCTAGGCATCAGCCTAGAAGGTTCGCTGCTTGCCTGGCCAAGGTACCTGCCCTGGGAACGAGCCTTCAGCCTCCATCCCAGGGCAGATATGTTGTGGGCAGAACCCGGGGAGGATGCGGGGCGGAGCCATGGGAAGCCCTGTACGCCATGCATTTCGATTCCCAGAAAAGCACTTACCACACAGCAAATTACAGGGCTAATAAAATCCCATTACACCATTTTCGAAAGTAAATCTGATCCAGGCACTGCCGATTGAAATCAGCCATCCCCACAAAACGTTCCGCAAGAACCCCCTACGCGCAGGCGTAATGCAAACCTATAATAGATCATGCTAATTAAATATCCGATAACAGCAGGGCTGGTAGGAACTACATTAAAATCTCTTTAAGATGAAGATGTAAAACCCAAGGGAGAAAATTCAGAGCTAATGGTGCTGCAGCAGTGGCTCTGCTCGAGCAATCCTGGCCTCATCTTACCTGCTGTGGGTGTGGGGGCTGGAGGAAAGGGGCAGAAAAGGGCACGGTCCCCAGCGCCGCGGTGATGCTGCCCGTGATTTCCATTACCCAGATTCAATAAGGGGAAAGAGCTGCGAGCTGCCTGCACTCCCGAGGAGGTGACTTGCCAGCCGCTAACGGAGCCGAGAAATCAAATTAGCCCCAGCTCTGCTCTCGCTCTCTCCCTGACACTGCTGCTGGCAGCCGAGGGGGAGTTCATCAGGGCCGCGCACTAATTCTTATCTCGTTTAAGTGACTCCGCGCTGCCATCTGATGGGATTTGCTTCGTGACGCTGCAGCCGCAGGCTCCGGTCTCTGCCCGTCGCTTCTCCAGCACTTCCAGCAGCTGGCAGCTTGGCCGGGGCACCGGCACCTACAGCACAGAAACGCAGACAAATAAACACGAATATATAAGATTAGGGGGAAGGGGGCAGGGTGAGGCTTCCTGCCAAGCAGAGGGACGATGGCTGGTCTCAAGGACACAGAGCTCTGATACGGAGGGAAGGATTCTGCAGCCTGAGCAGGACAACAAGTGCTGAACACATTTTTGCTCTCAGTCATCCAGACCAACCCTTGTTTATGGCCTTGTTTATGGTCACAAGTGCTTTTGTTTCCTGAAATTTCCATGCACGTAGATGCAATGAAACCAGGCCCTTGTCTGGATGCAGGTTGGTAGTGTTTGGGAAAGGCTTTGTGACCCTAGGCAGGGTGCAAAGGGCTGGTGGGCAGCATGTGCTGTCTGCAGCAAGCATCCATCCGCATGTCTGTTTGCAATAGGATGTATCTGCCCCATGATCGGGTGTGCAGAGAAGTACAGGATCCCCAAAGGCCCTGTTCCCCCACTGATGGGAACCCACCTTGTGCCAGTGCCATGCCTCTGTCACCACCCAGGACAGACCTCCCCATCTCAGAGAGTTTCCTCCTAACTACTGAGGACCTCCTGGCACAGCCCTGGCACCTGCAGGATCCTCTGCCCACCACTGTGCCCTCCACTCCTGCCTGCAAGACCAAACCTTCTTCTCCACGGTCAAGTGTATGGGGAGCCTCAGGGGACCTGGTGGGGTGGGAGATGACTGGGCGGGCTCCTCTCACATCCTCTCAGCCTGAAACCTGATGCAGTGGGAGAGGCTGGTCTCCAGATTAATTGGGCATTCTCAAAAACCTGACGGCAGTGGGGAAAGTGAGCCAGGCGAGCTGCCTGCCTCCTTCTTGGGCTCACTCCTGCGCAGAGCCACAGGCTGGGCAGGAAGGAGGCAGCAGCCGGGAGTCAGCACAACGGTGGCATGACAGCCACCACAGCTATGATGACCATTGCTCTTGGGGTGCTCCTGGCCCTACTGCCTCTTGTCTCAGTGCTGCAGAGCCAAGGTAAGCAAGGGACCTATGGGCAGGGCTGGAGATCTGGGGCAGCCAAAAGGCGGGGTGCAACACCTTCCCCAAAGCCAGGCGGTGTGTATGGTGTGTGAGGGCTGCTCTTTAGAGAGACCATATTGCTATTGAGAAGCAATGTACCTGGGAGAAGCCTGGGAGTGGGAAAGCTCTGGTACAAGAGCCCAAAGGTGCTGCTCAACTGGGTGGTGCAGGCTGAGTGCCAGCATTAAAGAAAAGCAGTGTTGGAACCTAGCTCTGTGTGGTGGGCTCAGCGGCACGGGGCTTCAAGGGACTCTGGAACCATGCAGGGTCCAAGCCTTGAGGATGTATAGACAGAAACAGAGTAATCTCATGCCTGAGTCCTTCTGTGAGCTGCTGCCTGAGCCTTCCACCCGATAAAGGCATTTTGCTGATATGATGTTTCGCCTCTCAGAGCTCAGAGCTGGGTTTTAGGGACCAGAGTGTGCAGGAATGATGCTGTGCCTATGGTCTGTAATCTCAGCTCCGCATGGTGCAAGACCAAATGTCCGCCAGCTTTCATCATTATTTCTTCTCACTCAGTCTTCCTGGGAAATAGCAGAAAGATCATTGTGGTCTTTTGCACCAGCACAGCTGAAAGCTTTCAGCAGGTTTGTAACTCAGCTGTTTGGATTGGTCAGGTACATCACTGGGCATTGTTCCCTATTTCCAAACCTCCCCCAACAGTTAGCTTGACAGAGGTGGCAGAAGAGGAGCAGGAGCGATGATGATCCTGCTCAAGCAATGGGTAAGGAGGTAGGAGTATCTCTGCAGGGCTGTGCTGAGTTGCACCAGGTAAGTTGGGGCTTAGCAGTGCAGGTGCAAGGAGGAGAAGAGGGTGTGAGGAGGAGCACGGCAGAGCCAGCTGCCAGCAACTGCAGCAGGAAAGATGCTTGGCCCCAGTCATGGTGACAGCAGTGCCTGTTTTCCTCCCCTCACCCTAATTACTGCCTCTTCCTCANGGCTCCCCGGCATTACCAACTGTGTGCAGTGTTGGAGGGGCTGAGCCCACTGGGCAGCTTTTTTTTTTAGCTTAGAAGACAGATTACAGTTCCTTTCCCAGCAGCTTTTCCCAAGTTCCTGCAGATCTATTCCAATTAGTCCCTTTCATTAGGTGGGAATTGGACTCCGGGTCTGGATGTGCTGCATAAGAAAATCATGAACGTGGCTCTGCCACCGTGGCTTGGCCATGGCAACACCAGCTGCTTTGTGGTGAGGAGGCCAGTGCCATGGGCAATTAGCTCTGCAATTAATGCTGCCAGCACTAGCTGAGGGATTGTTTCCACAGGAAATAATCACCAAGATACTTAATAAATACCAGGATGTCTAATAAATGAATTTAGCATCCTGGAGGATGGTTGCCAATAGCATCCTGCAGTTTACAGCATACTCCTGGGTGATTGTGGCTGCTGTGCCAGTGTAAGCAGCCATTCATCCATTCACCAGCAGGTACCCAGAAGGGGGAGCGGACAGCAGAACCTGCTGAGCCTGCCCTGCGCCGGCTGTCCCACCACCTGCTGTCCCACTATGAGAAAGGCACCCGGCCAGTGCGGGACTGGCGAACAACCACCAACGTGGCCATCGACCTCATGGTCTATGCCATCCTGAGCGTGGTGAGTCCTCTGCTCCCACCCCAGATGAGATGCCTTCAGCCTGGGCAGCTCTTCATGCCCACAGCAAGGGGAGCATAACTGGTGTGCAGCTTCCTCTGGGCATGTTCTTCCAGATGGCCAGTACCCCTTGTGCTGTGACACAGTGTCTGCTTCTTCCTGCAGGATGAGAAGAACCAGGTGCTGACCACATACATATGGTACAGGCAGGTAAGTATATGAGACCATGAAACCTCATCCCTCCCTTGCCAGTCCCCTGGGGCTAACTAACCCTGCAAATGCAGGTTTTCCCGTGGAAAATAGGATTTTTTCCCCAGCAAAACAGGATCCATCCCAGGGCACAACAAGAGCTCTGTAGGGCATGAACCTCAATGTGAAGCTTTCATGCTCCAATCTTCATACATTGAGGTGGTGTGATGGCTGGAGGAAGAACCTTTCTTTGTCCCATAGATGGCATTGAAGATTGGTTCCCATGGCAGGGTGCTGGCCTGGGGTTTGGGTGCCAGTGGTGTGAACGGGATCTCACCATCCAAACCTCCTCTCCCTCATACTCAGCACTGGACAGATGAGTTCCTTCAGTGGGACCCAGCACACTTTGACAACCTGACGCAGATTTCCCTCCCCATGGAGAGCATCTGGGTGCCTGACATCCTCATCAATGAGTTGTGAGTGTGGCCAAAGCATGGCAATTGTGGGGATGGTGTGGGGCTGGATGCTCCTTGGCTGCTACAAGGGGCATGTGCCATCCCTTGCTTTTTATTCCCGACACAGCCCTGGCAGTTGCCCTGTGACAGGCGAGCTGCAGATGGGAATGGCTTGGCAGCTGGGCCATTTCCAATGCTGGCTAGCCACGACCACTGGTAATTAGCCGCACTGTGCCAAGGGTGGGATCCAGATATTTGCAAAAAGGCTTTGTGAAGGCAATACAATGTGAGGGCAGCTGCAAAGCTGCCAGCCCTTCTCACAGAGCCAGCCAGTGTCTCTCCGCCTCCATGGGGATTTAAGATGTTCCTACTGGCTCCAGAGAGCCCGAGGGCAGGACACAGATAGTTTCTGGGCTGGGAGAGAGCAGCAGCCTGGTCAGCACAGACGTGATACCAGACAGGCACATCTGCGTGGGTACTGCCAAAACAGCAACTCTGGGGGAAAACCCCCAGCTCATGAGCAGTTCCTGTCCCAAATGCAGCTTGACAAGAGGACACCCCACAAAAAGTGCTTTCCAGCCCATACTTCTGTCCCTTGTGCCCCCCAGCGTGGACGTTGGAAAGTCCCCCCATGTCCCTTACATCTATGTTGGCTACAATGGGGAGGTGCAGAACCTCAAACCCATCCAGGTGATGACGGCCTGCAGCCTCGACATTTACAACTTCCCCTTCGATGTCCAGAACTGCTCGCTCACCTTCACCAGTTGGCTGCACCACGGTGAGTGCAGGGATCGCTGCGGCTAAGGGGTTTGGGGGAGCTGGCAGGACCTTCCTTCACCGGGCTAGAGCTCCATGCAGAAGGCAGCTCTTCCCTCTAGATGGCTCCAGTGGATCGGGGATGCGAGCGGGGAGGGCATGCATGCAGGATGTCTTGGAAGTGTCAGCATCTGCACCCCAGTCCTCACCTCTTCTCTGTCCCCCAGTTCGCGACATCAACCTCTCGCTGTGGCGGCAGCCGGAGCTGGTCAAGTTCGACCAGAGTGTCTTCTTGAATCAGGGCGAGTGGGAGCTGCTTTATGTCCTCAGCCACTTCCAGGAGTTCAGCGTCAAAAGTAGTGACAGCTATGCTGAGATGAAGTTCTATGTAAGAGTCTTTGTCCACTGTGCTTCTCAAGGACAGGGCACTAGGGAAAGGTCTTGATGCCATCCCTGTTGCTGAATCTGTGCCATCATGCTCCTGCTTGTGGGCAGGGGTCTCCCAGTGCTAAGCCTTTCCTTTGGCTCACCTTAGTGCATCCCACCATCCTTGCCCACCTTGCTGGAGAGCCACACCAGCTCAAACCCTCATGTTGGCTGTTGACTAAGCCTTTCCTGTCTCTCTGTCCTGCAGGTAGTAATCCGGAGACGCCCTCTCTTCTATGCTGTCAGCCTGCTGCTCCCCAGTATCTTCCTGATGGTCATGGATATTGTGGGCTTCTACCTCCCTCCCAACAGTGGCGAGAGGGTCTCTTTCAAGATCACCCTCCTGCTGGGCTACTCTGTTTTCCTCATCATTGTATCGGACACGCTGCCAGCTACTGCCATTGGCACCCCGTTGATAGGTATGGTGGCACTACCTCCCCAGTCAGCTGTTGCTGCAGTCCTGGGCCTGCAGCAGCAGGAGCTGCTGCTCTCTACAGAGCCTCCAGGTCCCCTAGAGGGGTGGGCAGGGAGGACTTGCGCAGGACCGTGCCCTGCACATGAGCCTTTGCAAGGCCACTCACCTTGCTGGCACCTCCACAGGCATCTACTTTGTGGTGTGCATGGCACTGCTTGTCATCAGCCTGACGGAGACCATCTTGATCGTGCACCTGGTGCACAAGCAGGACTTGCAGCCCCAGGTCCCCGCGTGGGTGAAACGCCTGCTGCTGGAACGAGCCACTGTCCTGCTCTGCATCCGGGACAGGACGAAATTCAGCCAGAGCAGGATGCAGAGCTCAGACATCTCCAGGCAGGTGGAGAACAATGAGAGCACAGGTAAGTGCTGCATGGACAGGGAGCTGAAGGGGACTGGGTCCTATATGTAGACATCTACGTCTCTGTAGCCCCTGTTTGCCTGGTGATCTGGCTGTCTGGGTCACCTGCAGAAATCCTGGTTCCCTGTCTGACGGGATTTTCCCCTCTTGCCTCTCTTGACCCTGCAGCCAAGCTGAGCCCCTGTGGCTGTGAGAACCCCCGGGAGTGCGAGACAGCAGGGGTCACGAGTCCAATGCCAGCCTTTTCTGTCCCGGTGGAGGGTTTCTCACTAATGCTTAGTGTCCTGCGTGAGATCACCTCCATCCACCAGCTCCTGGAGAGGCGTGAGGAGTTCCGCGATGTCGCCCGTGAGTGGCTCCAAGTAGGCTATGTGCTGGACATCCTGCTTTTCCGAGCCTACCTGGTGGCCGTCCTGGCCTACGGTATCACGCTAGGCACCCTCTGGTCCGTGTGGCGGGATGCTTGAGTGGTCCTGCCATTGATGGCAGGACTTGGGGAGACCCTAGACGTTGCTCCACAGTTTAGGGACTCACCTGCCCATTTAGCATGGTCCACCAGCCTCCTTCCCCAGATCCACATCATCATCTTCATCCGAGCATGAATGCAGAGCTGATGGGACCTAGCAAGCACACAAGACCCTGGCCCAAGCTTTGCACCGTGGTCCTTTCCCTCCCGCCCCATCCCGGGACCTTCAGCACCACGGACAGCGACACCGCGCACGGCTCCGAGGGGTCCTGCTATATCGGCGTATGGGGGGGGAGGGGTGTCTCCGCTACTCCCATGGGGGTCCCTGCTGTACCGAGGGGTCCCTGTTGCCCCCGAGGTCTCCTCTTTCCCTCACTCCAGCTGCCCTGGGGAAGCCCCCAGCTCCGTGCACGAATCACCAGTGGCCAATCACCCACGTCCACTTACCCATTACTCTTGCTGCCCGTTGGTGTCCACACTGGTCTTTCTTCCCCCCACACTTGCCCAGTAGATCTCTGCCCAGTGGTGAACTGGGAGAGAACCAGCAGCAGCCAATGGCAAATGAGGTGCAGGGCCAATAGGGCTGGCTCTGTGGGCACGTGGTGCTGAAAGAGTCACCAACCGCTGCCGTAGCTCTGGTCCATCCTTTCTCTCTACACCTGCCAGGGCAGAGGTGTGAGGCCAAGAGAAGGGAGAAGAACCAGAGCAGGGATTTGAGCCCCAAATGCATGGAGCATGGCTGCCCAATGTGGTACACACTCTTATTCCACAGCTGAGGGTGGCAGGGATTTCTGGTCAGAAACAGTGATGGTGTTTTTGGGATGTTTCCCAGCCCTGCCATGCTGGCCCAAGACTCTGTAAAGGCACAGTCCACCCTTCACAGTAGCAACCTACCTGAGCAACCAGCATGGGCACAGTCCTCGAAGTGCTAGAGATGGCAGGAGGGCTCATCATTTGTTTGAGGAACATCTCTGTATGCTTGGACCACGGATGGTGGGGAGATGTGGGTTGAACAGCACCTGGCTCTCCTATGTCTGCCTCCAAGCCCTCCCGCCCCAGACCCAGGGCACCGCTCGCTGTCCCAGAGACATCACTGGTAGGAAAACTCCCTGTTGAATGACAGTGGTGTTGAGGACAGGTGGAGCGGGCTCCTGTCGGCACTGGCCTGATCTAACATGCTGATGGTCTGTTAGTGGCTGCCTATTGATGAGGTGTCCAGTTAAAGAGTTCGTGAGACACTAAATCAGCCCATTGATCTTGCTGAGATCGATGGTGCTACAGACCTGATCACTGCGGTGGGCAATTAACATCCTCTGGAATGAGCTGCCTTCATGTAAAATCAAATGCTCCAACAGACAAATCCAATGGGCCCATTGACCTGGTACAGTGATGCTGCCCAGCCTGTGTGCTCCTGGAGGGGGCATGGAGGGACCTCTGAGCCACCCAAGCCATCCCTCTGAACACCCCTTGGGAACCCACTGCAAGATGCTCACCTGTGTGGCCACACTTGATGGACAACGCTGCTGGCCACTTGATTCTTGTCCTCTGTGCTAGGAAGCTGTCCTGAACCCAACCTAATGCCTCAGTAGCCCTTTCCTCTGGAAGAGTCTGCCCATGCCTGAGGAAGTATCCAGGTTCTTCCTTTTCTGTCTTGCTGCTTTGGGAAGTGCTGTGTACAGGGAAAAAGTTCCAAGCATCTCTCCAAAAGGAGCCTGAATCTTCCTCTTAAAAAAAAAATTAAAAAAAAAAATCAATAAATCTGAATCTAATCTCCTAATAAAGGTTTAATGAGAACATAATGTTGATGGAACAGAACATTGTTGCAGCATAATCGCTCCCAGCTGCTGCATGAGCATGCAGACAAAGGCCTGGTCCTACCACAATTTCCTTGTTATTGTAACAATGCCTTTGTCCTGGGCCAAACGGCGGAGAGGGGTTTCATCCCCCTTCTCTCAGAGACACTGCAGCTATTGGGGTCCTTGCACCAGGATCATGTGGCTCTGATTGTCTCAACCAGGATCAAAGTTCTCCCCACTTGTCCAAAGCCTCCCTGGAAGAGAGGTACTGGGGGGCAGGAAAAAAGCCCAGGACCTTGGGGCAGGCTTGCAGCCCCCCAAACCCATCAGGAAGCTCTGGGGCATGGGATGAGCCTGGCTTTGATAATGGCACCTGTGGCAGCCCAGAACATGCCCTCTATCCCTGGGGAAAAAAAAAAAAGTGATGCTCTGCACCCCGTGACTTCAGTCATACCATCATTAATGTTTAACCTCACCGCAGCACCCAAGAGGCATGGCTGGGCAATGCTGGCAGCACCCACCTGGCCCTGTCGTACAGTTTGCTGCAGCACAAAAGCAGTGCAGGCGCTGCCGTTAATGTAGTCAGTAAATAAATAAAGGAGGGCTTAAGCTTAGTGTACAGCAATCAGTCGGGAACTACAGGATAATTAACGCGGCGGGGGGCCAGCCGATGCTGCCGTCAGGTTTAAATGAACGAGCTCACTTTCATTGAGGCAAACTCACTCAGCTCCAGGGTGAGCCATGCGCGTGCAGGCAGCAGCACAGGCAGTGTGCCCTGTGTCCTGGGACAAGGGACAGGGGTTTGCTCCCTGTCACCCACCTATTGAGGCTGGTTCAAGGAAGGAACCTCCGAACTGACCACCATGGGACCCCTGCAGCTTGCCCCAACCTGGTGGGATGCATCTCTCCTTCTCTTCCTCCTCCCAGCAGGCACAGGAACAGGAGACAGCAGGCCAAGACAACAGAATTAACTTTATTGGTTGTATTTCTGTTTTCTAACTGCAGATTTAAGGTATACAACTGAACATTGCTATTTTCCTTATGAGACTTATAAATAAAAATACAAAAAATGTTCACTACAAAAAAATCTACCATTAGTAGGATGTAAAAAATATTCTCTTTGCTATAGAAGGCACAAACTTCACTTAGTGACACATGGAGAGAAAAAAACCTGCAGCAGTATATTCTTTTTCTTTTTTGTCTTTTTTTTCCTCTGTCAGAAACACTGAAGTCTTACAAAGAAATGCATCTGAATCTACACAGGATGAAGGCAGATGCAGAGAGCTGCAACTAGGAGACACCACAACTGGGTATATTTTTAAAATTTTTTTTTCTTTTTCTTTATTTTTCAGGAAAATTTTAGCTAACGGCATCTGTGGCTAGAGGACAGAGAGGACTCGCAAGCAGAACCGCACAGGAGCGAACGGCAAAGGGAGAGAAGAAAAAGTCTTACAAAAAATAGGAGCCAATAGATACTCTGAGAAGACCAAAGGGGAACTGGGGCACCTTCTGCGCCTGGGCTCAGAGAGGTGCTGAGGTAGACGGAACGAGGACAGCGACGAACCCGAACCACGAGCGGCAACACAGAGCAACGGGACGGGTGGGCAAGCGCTCACAACACGGACAACAAGCCAGGGGAGGGGACCCACTGGGGCCCCGCAGGGCGCTTGGTCCTCACTGCTAGCATACACATATATATACTTTTATATATATATATATATATATATATATGGAGGGGTGGTGGGGCCTGCCCCACAGTGTGCAACACTGTGGCACATGGCTGTGGGGACAGGTGCCCAGGGCATAGCATGGCACGGTGGCATTGCTCCAATGCCAATCCCAACTGGCCCTAAGGAAGGGAGGGAAGGATGTTGGGGGACAGTGGGATGGGAGAGCAGGTTAAAGCAAAAAACACATGTTCTCAGCCGTGTGCCCAGCAGCACTGCTGGCAGCTACCGCACACATGCCAGAAATTGCAGCAACTTTCTGTGTGAAAGAACTGATGGGGATTTTTTTTTTTCTTCTTAGGCACAACAATTAAACAAGCCGTTCTCCAGTCACATTGGATTGTACAACAGTGGCGTCCGCCTCACTGCGCTGAGCAGCAAAGGTCCCACGCGCAGCAGGGAGAGCTGGGCTGGGGTGCAAGGGAGGATGCTGCTTCTGCATCTGCTTCCCCACTCAGTGCCAGAAGGGGTAGGGTGGGCTCTGCACCCCAAATCATAAGGGGCCATCAGCACCCTCCAAACCAGAGCCATGCACTGTCCCTCTGCCCTGGCTCTTCTTCCCCCCTTTTCACCCAAACGCAGCAAAATGACAAAAAATAAGCATCAGCCACAGGCGCTGCACAGGATGGAAACTGCAGAGCCCCCGGCCGTGAAGGAGAAACACAACAAAAACAAACACAAGAGGTAGCTTCAGAACCGACGCTCCCAGCCCCATGGGGCTGGGCAAAAAATACCAGTTTTGGTAAGGATAATGCACAACGGGAGGGTGGTAGGGACAGCGCTGCGACAGCGATGCCCCTCCACTGCCAGCGCCAGGCATGCACATTCCTGACCACTCCGCCCGTCCCTCCCAAATCAATAAAAGCTCATGAGGTCACAAAAAACCGAGGTAATTTCAAGTAAAATGTGCTAAATGCAGAAATATTCCAAAAGAAAGTTCAGAAAAACCAAACAAAAAGCAAAAGAAGCTGCGAGCGAAGATGCCTGCCACTGGGCACCCCTCGCTAGCGAGCTCCTGCAGCTTAGGGCTGGGCAAAAATCCATGCTCAGCACCTTCCAGGTGCCCCAAATCAGCAGAAAAAGGAGGATCCTCCCCCATGCCTGCACCAGCATCAACCAGCATCACCAAACCAGTCACATCTCCTGGGGAAGGTGGGGAAAATGCATAGAGAGGTCTTTGGTCAGGGGGAGGGTGGTGGGCTCTGGGTGCCCGTCACACCTGCCCAGACCCTGGGCAGTGCTGCAAGGCAGCCTGGCTCACACCCAGTGGTTCCCTACCCCAAACGCCCTCTTCCTCCGTCTGGGATTGCCCCAGGAATGCACTTGCTGGACACCAGCGTTTCCCACCTGCGAAGTCATAGCCCAGGAGTGCAGGAACACTCCTGAAACGGCAACTGAGCCCCATGTGGAGCCATGGCCCCATGTGAGCTCAGGTCCTCAGCAGGACATCCATGGCAGAGTTTACATGGTGACAGAGGACACCAGAAATTAAAGTCTTCCCAAAGCACTAGCCATACTATACACATGCTTTCAGGAAAGCACATCATTCCTGTATGGTCTTCCCAGCAGTGCTGGTAGTCAGCGCCAGCAATGATGGAGGGGCCAGCCATGGGGAGGGGATGGGGCTGGAGAAGGGGCTGGTGCATCTCTCTGCTCCGGTGTGAGCCACAGGATTCTTCTTTCGAGAAGCAACGAATGAGAAACAAAAACAAACAAGGCTGTGGATGCTGCAGGCTTGGTGGTTGGTTTTTTTGCCCAGTCCTCCTCCGCCACTCAGTCCCCGCTGCCCCTGTGCCTCCTCCCTCAGACATAGCAGAGGTAGAGGTAGGTCTTCTCTATCCGCCAATCGGTGGGGATCTCCTCCGGCTTGTGGCCCTTCATGTGCTTTTGCATGGCGGAGAGACTGGGGCAGTATTCCAGGCAGATGGTGCACTGGTAGGGGGAAGCGCCGTTGTGGGTCCGGAGGTGTTTGATCATCGCAGAGTAGTCCCGGGAGCGCTGGTGGCACAGCTTGCACTCAAAGGGCTTCTCGCCTGTGGGAGATGCGGAAACAGGGCTGTCAGAGGGACCTCTGGGCAGTAATTAACTGCCCAGCATTGATAGGCACAGCCAATAGCCAAGTAATGAACAGCAAAACCGATCCAACCATTGATCCTCTATTTACAATAGTTATGTACAGGCACAGCTGACGATTTGTTATCTCCTGGTCCATGCCGCCAGCGTCTCTGCCAGCAGCATGAGCCTCACTTGAGACCCCCCACTGCCACAGCAGCACGTACCTGTGTGGACCCGGTAGTGGGTCTCCAGCTGGTGTTTGAGGCTGAACTTCTTGCCACATCCGTTGCATTCATAGGGCTTCTCACCAGTGTGGATGCGCTTGTGGCCCTTCAGTGTGCTCTCGTCCCGGAAGCAGCTACCACAGAACTCACACTCGTATGGGTGGTCACCTGTAAGCACACACTTACATGAGAGCCATCACTGTGCCCAGCCAAAACTAGATCCCTAGCATGGATTTACTGCTGGCACCTGCCACTGCCATCCTGGGAGAGGTAGCATGCCACAGCAGTGCCTGCATCCCCCTATAGAAGGAATGTTTGGGTCCACAGCAGGGTAAAGGACTCCCATGTGGAGAAAACGCTTGGGTCTGCAGCAGGGTAAGGCAACTGAAGGGCACTGCAACCCTCCTGCCACCAATCTCATGGCTTTTCACTTGGCATTGCTGGCGCAGACCCGGCCCCAGACGTCTCCCGCACTCCACATCGTGTGGCTGATAAATGAACTCCGGTTTGGCACCAAAGGCAGAATGATTTGAAGGAAAGGTGAGGGCTCCAGCTACTTATTTATTACAGCCGCGAAGGCAAGGACAATAAAGATAGATTGATCGTCCGAGACTTTGTTCATGAATATTTAAATATTACTGATTTGTCTTGTCACTGTAATTACAATTTCTCTGTGCGGCATATCCTACAAGCACAGTTTATGGTAAAGAATGGCGAACTGTATTTCACTTGTCCTGCTGCAGATGTGCGGAGCTGCCAAGCGTGTAATGTTCCCTGCATTTCATACATTTTCTTCAGCTGTGAAGGCTTAAGTCATCCACAATGACCTACGTTTTTTCATTATCCCCGTGTCAAACTGCACTCGTGCCTAGGCATAAATTGTCCTTCTCGTTATATACTCACATGCCTTGCGCTTTCGCTTCCTCCTTAAAATGATATTTTACTCTCTTTCACTGTGTGCTGCAGCCAAGACCCGCAGCCCCTCGCCCCCTCCCACAGCTGCTGCTTGGGCACTGGGGAAGAAGGAGGGGGATGATGCTCAGGACATGTTCTACATCCCTCCTCCAAAGGTCTCTGTGTTTCACTGCCCTGTGCCAAATTCCAAATTATAACCTTAGATTTTGATCCTACAGTCAAAGACAGTAATTCTGCAGCCTGAGGCTGACAGCACAGGCTCTGTTTTTGGTAGAAGCTGTGTAAACAGGAGCTGGTGCTCCTGGAGTGCTCCAGCCCTGGGAGGAGCACAAGCATCCCAGCTCCACACAGGATGGAATCACACGGCATGATTAAACACCCCAAGGCACTGATGATGCTGGTGCTTCTTCACAGCTAGGAGCTGCTAAAGCAGTAGATGTTGGGGTGGGACACGCACGGCCCGACCCACAGCCCAGGTCACCGGATTACCGGCTATAAATAGCTCCACTGCTCAGCATTAGCGAGCTCACCATCAGTGCACAACATATATTTCCCATGTCAGGATGCTGAGCCCAAACACATGTGGGTCTGGCAGTGCAGAGGGAGCCGCTCTCCCAGGGTGCCACCTGCACATCCCACCCAGCAGCCACTTCACCTACCCTTTTTGGGCTGTTTGTGTGTGTGCTGCTTCACAGGGGGAAGGAAGAGAGCTATCGCTCCTTGGCACATGTTTTCCTCCTATCCAGTAAAGGAAGCACAGCCAAGGAAGGTGCACAAGTCTCTACCTTGTGTGGGCAAAGGGTGGGAGAGGAATGCTCCACCTATGCAACTGCAGAGAGCCACAGCGCTTCTCCCTGCATGACCAGGGCCTCTCCCCCTGACATCCCCTGCTCCTGCCAGGGATGCTGGCAGAGGAGCTGAGGACACGGGGTGGGTGCTCTGAGGACACGGTATCAGGCAGTCCGAGCCCTGCCCCAGTGGGCTGCAGCGCTGAGGCACCAGCTACACGTAGCACAGGTCACCCTAATCCCATTAGGGCCCAGCACTGGCTGATTATGTGCATCTACTGCCCATAAGCCGATGAAGCAGGTATGAACACACAGCCCCCAACAAGGCCACATGTCACCTCATACTGGATTAACTTATTACACATGGCTTTTTCTTCCCCCTATTTCATTTTTCAAATCCAAACAATCAACTGCAGTCACCACAGCACTTGTAGGACCATTTCAAGTTGAGGACCAGCCTGCCTGAGCTTCCCCAGCCCTGAGCGTCCTGTCACCCTCATGGCGATACCTGTGTGGGAGCGGAGGTGCCTCTTGAGCGCGGTGTGGCTGGGGAAGGTGCGGTTGCACTCGCTGCAAATGTAGCTCCGCACCCCAGCGTGTACCTCCATGTGCTGTTGCAGGGCACTCTGTGTCTGGAACCGCTTCCCACACAGCAGGCAGAATACAGCCATGTCCGTCCCTGTGGAGAGTGAGAGACATGGCTTAGACACCACCTGGGAGATCTGTCCCATCACCCTGCCAGGCATTCAGCACACCAACAGCAGGGTTGATCCAGGAGCACAGAGGAGGATGCTGCAGCAGGAAAGACCCCAAGAGCTCTAAGGCTCTGGGTGCCATTAAAAGTCCTATCAGTTGAACCCATGACATCCCTGGCCTTGCAAGAGGAATGCTGGAGGTTTTTATGGCCTTGGAGGCAGCTGGAAGCCCTGTCCCTATGATGTCCTAATGCAGGGCAGCTGCTGAGTGGTCACTGCAACCCCATGCACCTGTAAGAACTGCTGAATCCAAGACTCACAATGCCCAGGGGAAAGGGGACTCCAAAAACATCCCCCCCCCATGTTGCCCCAGGGAGTAAGGGGGTGGATGTAAGACAGCAACATGCCCACCCCTATACTGTCAGCGATCCTGAGCCCTGACACCAGCACTGTCATACCAACCACAGGTATAAAACTGGTTGTGTCAATGCAACAGCAAAGGCAGGAGAGAACCCCTGACCCCAGATCCTTATGCACTGTCAATAAAAATATCAGATTTTTGTGTTATTAAACAGTTTGGTTTCGTTTATGCAAAGCTGACTGTTCAGGACCTGTGAGACAGTACAAATTGTATTATGCAGGGAGATTAAGCAAATAAGTGCTAGCTTTTTGAAGACATTAAAATGTGAGGACTATGGAAATAAAATTATCTAGAAAATTGTATTAGCAATTCATTAGCAGCAGCAAGATGTTCAAGGTAACCAATAGATCTGCGCTGCCTTTAGGAACAGGAGGGGTGGAGGGGGCTGCTCACTGCACTGCCAAAACCAGACCAGGGATGTGGTGACAAGGTGGAGTCACTGGAGAGGAGCCCACTGGGATCAGGAAACAGTGGGCAGAGAGCACCTGATTGCAGTGGTGTCAGCATCACGGTCCTGCCTGGTGTCCAGGCAGGTGCTAGCTAAGGATGCTTCCCTAGCAGCATTCTCCTGGTCAGTTCCGTGTCTCCAGCCTGGGGACCAGTTGAGTGATGGGCATCCCAGTAATATGCCATCACCTGCCTGGGCATCGCACTGACACCCACTGTGGTGTGGTGGCATACTGTGGCCAGCTCTGCTCCCTGGCTCTAGGTATGCAGGAGGGATGCTCAACCCCAGCCTCAGCAAAGCACGCTGCAGGCTGCCCAGAAACGTTCCGAAATCTACAAAAATCCCCTAGTGAAACGGGAATAAAAGAAGCGAAAGAAGCGGCCCCTCTAGCTTTCTCCCGCCATAGGGATTTATCCCGGGGGGGGCGCGGGGCGGACCCCGAGCCCCCCACGCAGCTGCGGACAAAATGCTCCCGAGACAAAAAAAATTAAGGGGGAAAAAAAAAAAGGGCAGGCAGCCCCGAACGGGCCGTGCGAAGCAAATCCTGAGAGGTATGCGGCCCCGCAGCCCTCGGCGGCCCCGGCAGTGACAGCAGGACGGGTCAAAGGTCCCCAGGGCTGAGCCCCCAGCGCCATGGCCAGCTGCGGAGCGGAGGCCCTGGCCGGCGGGATGCCGGCCCTGATAAATCTGCCGCCAGCAGCCCCCGCTGGGGCCAGGGACAATGGGCTCCCGTGGGGGCGGAGGGCAGGACAATGCCGCTGGGCCGGCGCGCGGGGCCGTAACAAATCCTCCCTGGCACCGTAGGGCCCTCATTTGTGAAACTAATTGGCCCTCGCTTGAAAAAAATAGGCTGACTCTGGCAGCCGCAGCAATGGGGATGAGCTGCCTCATCCTCACTGGTTCATGGCGACCGTGCTGGTGTCCCCAGGGCTGGGCATCTCCCTGGGGTGCTGCTTGCCAGGACCTGCTAAAGGCATTTGTTATTTTTGTTTATTTATTTTTAGGTAATGCACTAGTAAGTAAACACACACCCCAAATGGGGAGGTTGACTGGCACAGCACAGGGAGGCAGCCAGCACAAGCTGCCCTCTGAGCACAGAGCACCCATGGGGTGCAAAGCCTGATGCCAGCCGATCATGGAGGTAGAGGATGCTGGAGATGGCCCTGCATCCCATCCCACCCCAGCACTGAATCAGCGGCAGGGTGCGCAGGACTGGGGTAAGGCACCACTTGCCTGAAGCCCTGAGGCTCCGCCTATGGGGCTCTCCAGCAGCCAAGGACCATGGCACCAAGTAGAGGCTCTGCCAGGCCCCCTCCTGCTGCGGATGCTCCAGTCAGTTGATTTTTTAAAGCTACACATACAGAGATGTCCCACCTTTGGGAGGTGGGAAAAAATGGGAAAGCTCATGAGAGGGTGCCTGGGTCGCTGCTGGCCCTGCTGCAGGCAGACTTTCGCAGTACCAAGATTGCCACAAGAAGAGATGCACCAGATGAGGCAGGGACTTGGCCTCGGTGTCCCAGCTGGAGAGCATCCCTGTTCTCTCACTGCAGGCACATCCCTGGGCTCCCAGATGGAGCAGCCCCGAGCCAGTCCTCAGCCATCAGAAGAAAAATCACCTCTGATAAAGAAAAGCTGCTGCCCCAAACCCATGAGAGATGGATTTATTCATTCCCCTGACATTTTAATGGTTTCTCCCCTTTTTGCGGGAAGATGATTACAAATTAAGCAGCATTTAAACGCTTTTTACTGTCAACAATTAAAAGGGACGAAGGAGGGCGAACAATTCATTCCCCAGGAAACGTGGCGGCTCTCGGCGGGTGCTGCTGGCCCTTCCCTCTACTGTACATGGCACAATGGCCCCAAGCACACCATTAATTTTGCAGGACCTTCAAAAGCAAATTAAAATATAAAAAGACCCTGGGCACAAAGATAGATACCGAGAGAGGGGCCGGCAGAGGTCAAGCTCGTGGAAGTCTTAGTCTTAGCAACTGGAGAGGGCGAAGCGCAGCCCTGTTACACTGCGTTCAGCAGCACCTTGGCCCACATTCCCTGGTCCTACATGTATCTGACACACTCAGCAGCTGTGAGCCATTAATCAGGTGGCTTTGGCGCTGCCATGGGTTCGGAGGGAGAAGCCAGAGTAGGTTCGGGTTTGGACACTGTTTGAGTGAGTGCGGTGGTCATATCATGCAGGGTGGGTTTGAACAGTAGGTGGCCTGAAATGTGGGGTTTAGGGAGGAAAAACCCTCCTGCCACCAGCCTGGAGCTGCACATCCTGGTTCTCTGGTGCCATAATCCCAAAGAAGCGTTATGGCCAGAGATGTAAAGACGAGCAGGGCGCAAGGCACAATAGTGGAGGCCCCTGCCCAAGCCACGGTGAGGGACGTGGCAGGTGTCACAGCTTTGAGCACAGTGCCATCTCCCACCCACTGCCTCTGTGAGAGGAGGGACTGCAATAAAACGCGCGTGGTGACGGGTGAGGGAAGCAGGGTGGGTGACCCTGCAATGCTGGGAAGGAGCCGAGCAGCTTTCGGAGAAGTTTAGGATGCGGGAGGTGTGCTGGCAGGAGAAAGGCGACACGTCCCCTTTAAAAGGAAATATAATTTACAGTGTGCAGCCAGGCGGCCCATAGTTTCAATCTCGTTTACTATAGAGAAAACTCTGCTAGCTGTTCTCTATCCCACAAATCCGATTTAATCAGACAAGCCAGCCAGCGTGGCTTGAAGTAAAAACGGATAATTAGTAAACAGAGAGCTACTTCAGTGCTTCATTGGCATTCGAGCCGGGCTAGTGTGTCGCATTTAAAATGCAGTCTGATGAAGTTTACAAAATCAAACCATTTGTTACTCCTATTGAAGAGGCTTCAGGCCACTTGCAATTAAATTGGAATTAGTGCTCAGAATGAGATACAGCAAATTCATACTAAAAAGGGATCTGACTTTCAGACATTTGACTTCAAGTTTTTCCCTTTGTGCGCGTGCGCTGGCCCCACTGCTGAGCCTGGACCCTGCCATAGGCAACCTGGGGATGCTCCAGTAGTAGGGCAGGGGGGACCAAAGGGGACCGATTGCGACCAGGCCTGTGAAGCATCCTCTGCTGAGTCCAGGCAGAATGGCTCTGATGGTTCCCAGGCATGTGGACCTGATGTGGGATGCGCAAACCAAACTGCCCCTTCCTGAACCTTCCTCTCAACACTGCCATCTTTTCCCCAACTCTCCTCTGAGTGGTGTAACGAGAGTCAAGAAGTGAGGCAGATCTGTCCATCCACTGCAGTGGTAATTGATAGTAGTAGAAACCCATAACCAAGGCCTGCAGAGGGGCATGCAGGGAAGGTCCCAACCTCCCAGCAGTCACGAGGGTGCAAACATTGAAGGATACCGATGGAGCCTCCTGCTGCCTCTCACATCCACTGTAAAAGCCCCAAACCCTCTGCTCCTGTCCTGTGAATTCAGAGTCCTAAGCAAGACTCACTCCACTGTCAACCTTCATATTTCATGTAATCTCTTACCTCACGAATGTGCCAAAGAGCTGCAGTAAATGTGCTTCTGTGGCTAGGATGGAGGTGGAGAGCTCCAAAACATTCTGGCCATGCAGAGCAAGAGCCCAGGGGCTGCTGGCTCTCCTGAGACAAGATTTCAGGGATGTTTGATGTTTTTTTGTCAGTGTGTCAAAGGCTCGCTACCAGCCTCCATCTCCTGGACGATGTTGCTGGCTGTGGCTGCAGGGGAGGCTGCAGACTGCAGGCAAGCATGAAAAGCAGCATCAGGGAGGGATAAACCAGCCACAGAGCTGCCAGTAACCCTACCTCACAGCTCTGCCTGCTGGAAAGTGGGCAGGGGGGTGGCAGCAGTGTTGGCAAGAGGTGCATTGCCTGGAGCATCCACCCCAGAGCATCCACCCCAGAGCATCCATCCTCATGCACCAGCATGTGTCCCATTGCTCCTGTTACATGTTGCTGCCGACCTCGGTTTCAGCATGGGACAGCCACTGTGGAGGGTGAGGGCTAGCCCACTTTCTGCCTGGCAGCTGATGCTCCAGAAGGATGGAGGCAGGAGCTGGGCAGGTGATGACCACCCTGCTTTGACAGCGCATGTAAGGACAAGACTGAGAGGTGGTGGGACTTATGCATGTACTTCAGGTGGTGGGCTCAGCTTGGCATGGAGACTGCTGAAGAGGAGGGTGGATTATGAAGGACAGGCAGAAGCAGCAGGCATTGGCACCCTGGCACCGACACTGAGGTTGTGCTTTGCCCTGGTGATGCATGCTGCTTGCGGTAAGAGGATTATTACAGTTTTGGTGTCTGTTTTTGTGATTATTATGAAACCCAAAGTGTCATTTTTGATGGCAGCACCAATGCAAACTGGTGGGGTGGTGCAGAGGAGCCCTCCCGTGAATGCTGCTGTCAGGACACATGATGGTTTTGCATGTGCACACATGAATACTCAGAATTCTAAGGGTGCCACTCTTCAGGAATGGCAGAGCCAACGACTCCCCCAGCTGCTCCGGTGCTGCACTGGAGGCACCACGGAGGGCTGGCTAGTCAGTTGGAGCCCAACAGTCCCTACAACCTTCATGGTTAAGTAGAGAGAGGGGAGGAAAAGCTCCTGGATGATAAACACATGATATGCACGAGTTTTGTGCCAGTCACCCAATCATCCCAATTTCGAAGGCTGCCTCTGGACTCCACAACTCAGCTTCCACGCTAATTAACATCTTTATGGAAGGCAACTTCTCCCAAGGGGGCATTTGTTTGATTGTCATTATTTACTCAGAGATAGCGCAGCTTTCTTCCCAACTTTAACTGACTAGGGGAAATTAATTCTCAAGAAGCAGCCGGTGCTGCCTGCTCCCCTGCAGCTGGTTTTCCTCCAGGGTGGCTGGATGCAGCTGCCCTGACTGCAATAGGAGGGTAGGGCATGCCCTCTGCACTGCACCCGCTTGCCTCTGACCAACACCTGGAAACATTCCAGTGTTTCCAGGCAGACATACAACACTGACCTCGGTAGTACAGGGGATTAAAAAAATCCTACAAAATGTAAATGCTTCATTTTTGGCTGCCATGGTGATGCAAGGTGATGCTTCCCAACCTGCCGTGGCCTTGCTCTCCAGGGTGGGATGCAGCATGTGGAGGATGCTTGACACATGGGTGCCCAGCCCTGAGCTATGGCTCTGGCACAGGCAAACCTGTGCCTGCTATAGGTGATTTATTCTGGGAGCCATCTGGACCCGTGGGACAATGCGGTACCGCATCGCAGTGACCCGGCACATTAATCACACCCTCCCTACTCGACCTCTCCATATCCCTTTGAGTGCGGCAGGATGGGAGCATCTCCTCCTTGCCTTCCTTTCAGGGGGCCCTTCACTCCCCTCGGTCCCATTGGAGGCACCCTGTCCCTTTCCCCGTTGCCCCGCATCTCTTCTCACTGTCAACATCATCACTGTCACCATCATTGCCCTCCTTCGTTGTGCTTTTCTGCGATTGCTGAGACAAGAGTGATCATGAGGGAGACGGAGAGAAAAGGGAAGGAGCCCAGCGACTCTTAGCAGTGGTAGCTTTATGGCAACAGGCACGCAACTCATTCGTTTCATGTTTCACGGAATATAAAAGCGCCGAAACATTTTAATTTTAAATTCTTATCATTGAATTTACTGCTTTTCTCTCACAATGATTTGTGTTGCTTTTTAATTTTTACAGTCTCTACAGAAGCCAGATGCTACTGCCTAGGGCCAAAATAATAAAAACCCGCCGCAGTCGTGAGTTACAGAACAAAAAGGAAACGCGCGGCTGACAGAAGTTAATATCTCAATTTAACAGTGCTGCTCCGCTAATGATCCTTTGATATGTGTTTATTTAGAAAGGTCTGATCTTGACCTTGAAAGCAAACTAAACTGCAAAGTCTTTATGAGAGGAGAGAAAGACTTTATTTATAGACTGGCTTTGCGTCAATCACGGCAGCAGCTGGACCCGCACTGGTGAGGGGCTGACAGACAAGAGTGTGGATTGATGGGGTGAATTTTTGGGGGTGTTTGGCTGATGAGGAGGACCACAAGTATGCCCCCATCTCCAGGGCAGGATGCTGAGACCACGCACAGAGACCTGCTGGCAAACGAAGGGATGCAGGCAGCTCCTTGCCTGTCAGGGGTGCTCTGGGGGACAGCCTTGGTTCCTGTCACCAGCACAGGGGACAAGCCGTCCCTGAGCACCTCCATCTCATGCCCAAGCACCTCTCCCCAGCACAGGGCAAGAGCAACCTCCTCAGACGTGGTCTGCAGTCTTGTCTCACTATGACCCAAACCTATCCTGACAGAGCATGAGCAGTGTTTCCTCCTGCACACATGGAGTGTTGTGCAAACCTTACCTTTGGAAAGGAAAATCTGGTGAAGTTTGGGGGGGCTGATCCTATTACACCGCATTTCCACCTCCCAGCTGGAGGAGGCGAGAGTTTCCCAAGCTCCTAACACTGTGTGTGAGCCTGAGAATGTGCAGCTGAGGCTTCTCATCTATGATATGCTGTGCTTTCAAGTCTGATTCCTGATTTTTTAGCCCAAACAATTGTTTGCAGGTGTTTGCAAACCTTACAGCCTTCTAGTTAAAGCTGGAAGCATTAACCTGTTCAGCATCTGGGCATCTTTGTGCAGCATCTCCCCTTCATGTCACTTTTCCCTAAGCCTGTCCCAGCTCTTTCCATCCTGGAAAATCCCAGATCTATCCCCACCATTCCCAAGGAAGCCACACATTGTCCATCTATTCCCGCCCTTTCCAAGGACAAGCAACTCCTGGGGCAACCAGAGTCAAATTGCAGTGGCCTTCCTGGCCACTACATCAGAAGGGAATCCGTGAGCTACTAGCTTACTCGTTGCTACCATGCCATCTTCCCAGATTTCCTTCTTCCCACTTGGAATACGGAGTGAAACCAGCTGAAAAAAATAATTTGCTTCTCTGTCACAAACCTAGTTTATTTCTCCCATTGCTTTCCCAGCGATAGTTACACTTAATGTGTCACAAAGTGCTCCACCGTCAAACAAAGAGCTCCAGCAAGGAGATGAAACCCTCACCCAGTGTTTCTGGTCCACTGAGAGCCACTCCTTTGTGATTGTTTGGCCAAAGTTTCTCCACCACGAGCATCTTCTGACCAACACATCACAATGGGCATGAGCTTTTCCCTGCCAGGAGGGTTTTAGGGGACAGTAGGCGATATCTCTTGGTCAGCAGCGTTATGCCCTGTCCTATGCCCTGCTCGCCTACAGGGCCATGGTAACCCATCGCATGGGAGACTGAGACCACCACCATCACCCCCTCAGCTGATGAAATGACTGTTTCGTTGGGGCAGGTGGATGCCCCCAGTTGAGCATGGCCAGTGGAGTGACCAGCTGCCGCGAGGCACAAAGCCAAGACTCGTAGCATCTGCTTATTATTCCTGCACCCACACCATTAAAAAAAGAGAGAAAAGATGAAAAGGTCCTCTCAGCAAACCCGGGGGGACGCAGAACAGGACCAGGAGCAGCCTCTTCCCCATTTCTTGTGGGTTTTTTTTGTACAGCGGGGAGAAGGGAATCTCAGGGGACACAAGTAACTGCTAAGGTAAGTTAAACCTTGTCGAGATGAACTTTCCTGCTACTTTTAATTAAAAGTTCTTTGGAATTAAAAAGGACACTATTCAGGAAAGGCTGAAAAAAAAAATTCATTGACACTAGCCCGCCCCCCTCCCCTTTTTCCCAAGGAAAAGAAAAAGCTGTTTTTGTGTGTCTGCTCACCCAGCCCGCACTGTACAAAAGGAAGCGGATTTGCAGCAAGACACATGAGATGACCCTCTGACCTCGAGCCGCTGAAAAGTCCTCAATGGCATAAATACCAGATAATCAATCACATACCAGGAGGGCCCGTCCCCCTGCCCTCGCCCCCGCCGCCGGGTTTATGAGAGATGCACTGTAAACGGACACCGGCTCCTGATGGGAGGCCCCTCTCAGCATTCCTCCGCCGGACCAGGAGACCCTGGCCGCCTCTCGCCTGCGTTTCATCCCCCTTTTATACAGCCCCAAGCATCCTCGAGCTTGCCCAAGTGTGCGATGGCTGGGAGGGCCTTTTCCTTCCTGCTCCAGAGCAAAGGGCATACAAGAAGTGTCTCTCTGTGCTCTGAATGTTGACCAAGCATCCTCCAAGGCACTGCAGCTACGGTCAGTGCCAAGGCAAGGGAGAAACCATTCCCATCTACAGAAAGCTTTGCTTTCTTTTGGAGTGTTTGTTTGCTTTCTGCGGCTTTGGTGGGTTCCAGCAGTAACTGTACCATGCTGGTTCCCCTTATAGGGACCTGACAAGCATCCTGAATGAGAGCAGAGGAGGGGTGCCACGTCCCCCCAAGCTCCCCAAGCACAATGAATGTTAAAGCTTTCAAGAGAGGGGTGGAAAAAAAATTGCTGAGATTCTGCACTGGTTTGGTTAAATGGGGAGCCACTCAGCAACCAAATTTGATAATGCTTTTGTCTGCAGGTCAGAGGTTAAATATGTTCACACTAATCCCCTTCATCTAGAATTAAAGGACAAGAAAGATTTCTCCATAGCTTAGCAAGAGGGCTTTTCTCATTGCGCTTTAAATAGCATTTGCACAGGAAAATTAAAGGGTGGCCATTGGCCGTGGGACGTGGACACACGGCTCTGCCATGTTTCCATCTCCCAGCTCATTTTGGGTGAACCCACCACTCACATGAAGCCTGACTTTGTTGCACTTCCCACCCCAGCCCATCTTGAGGCACGGGGAGGATTTTTGCTGCCGTTTGCTGTGAAGGTGGAAGAAGCTGCTGTGCTTCAGAAGGCAGGAAGATTCCTGGTTTCAGGAATGCGTGCTGAGACTCAGATTTCAAGTGCTGTCACAGGACATTACTGGCAGACAAAGGGGCTCTGTGCTGCACCCTCAGGACCCGCTGTCCCAAGACCCTGCCAAAGCTGAAGACGGTGTTAACGAGGCAATGCCGATGGCCCCGCTTCCCGAAAAGCTCCTGCACACTTTTGTCCTTTTGTCCACTTGTACCATGTTCAGTCTTTTTTGCAAATAAACTTGGCCATGTGAGCATGTGAAACACTGGAGGCTTTGCAGCCTGGATGTGCTCAGATTGCTCTGCTTTGCCCTTCCTCAGCTTATCATTTTTGCTTCGTGCTGCCGCACCTAAGGGTTGGAGCAAGCGAGCCCTGCTCCCTGTTGTGCAGCCAAAGTGAAGCACTGAGTATTTTTTCCAAGGTTCTTATAAATACATTTCCAGGCGATGCTGCACAAAAGACAGTCTTTCTGTGCATGGCCCATTTGGCTCCAGCTGGGTGCCTGTACCCCAAAATCTCACAGCAGCCACAAAAGCATCTCGCATTTGCAATCACTCCTGAAGCCACAGACTCCCGGAGCAGCTCCCTCAGCCCTAAATCCCATTTTCCCAGATTGATCAAGGATTCCTACTGGGCACTGCCAGTGTTGGAAGGTGGCAGGAGCAATGTCTTCGCACCCTCCATGTGTGATGGGTAACCAGATACGTTTCCCATCTTCTTCCTACCCATTTTCTCCATCATGGAGCACTCTTACCTCTTTTCTAGGAACCATGATTCTTGCACTCAAACCAAAGACTCCCTCAGCCCCATGCCTGCTGTTCACAGCCTCCAACTGAAGTGCTGGGAGACAGCAGGATGCTGGAGGAGCACACAAGGCTTTCACAACGCTTCCAGACCTGAGCATACAAGATTGGTGCTCGCATCCAGCAGAAAGTCTGCAGAGCATTGTATGAGCATCACCACGTGGCAAGATCACATTCCCTCCCCCCAGCCAGGACTGAGGAACCAAGACGAGCATGGGAGGAATAATTACCTCTAAGTGTACTTAATACTACAGTGCATTATCTCTAGCTGTGGAGAAAAATGCGATCTGGCAGTATTTCCCCCAGAAGCCTCATTGAGCTGCTCTGAAAACTCTCAGGAGTCCTGTGAAACAGTAATAGAAAGTCAGGGGCAGCCTAGGAAGACATTGGGCTGGTTTTGGTATGAAGTGTGCTGGCTGCTTATGGCTGGGCACTGCTCTGATCAACCTGTGGGGGAGTATGCAGTAAGATGAGTCCTGAATCGCATCTCCCAAGCCCAAATCACTGCTGCTGGAGCAGAGACATTACAGGTGTCTGCTGGTGGCAAGTGTCACCACCAAGCCAATCCCTGGATGTCTGCAGAGCCCATGGAGCATCCCAGTGGAGACATGGCTTGGCCATAGCTTGCAGTACCATGCTCAGTGAAGGCAAACAAAATTAATGTATCTTGAGAATTTATGGCTCTTATCATCAAAAAGTTACGTTCCACTTGCTCAAAATCCTTTATTTCCAACACCAAAAAACTAGCATGACATATGTCTACAGCATCACTGCTGGATTTTAGGGAGGTATTATTCTGAGGCAGAGAAAGAGCAGCAAAAGAACGGAAAGAAGATAAATATATAATTAATTGGACGAAATGTAAGTTTGCCAAAAGCATAGACGGTGTGTGTCCGTGTGACTGCACAGCTCCATCACGGCCCTCCCTCCACCTCCTCCATGCTCCCATGGGTCCCCCTGGCAAATTCCAGCCAGGAATAGGGCTGCTAGGCTGCTCTTCTGCAGAGAAATGCCAAGTGCTCTACTATTTAAGAAAAAGTAATTTTAAAAGACCAAGATCCACACTGTGTACTTCAGTGTGCATTTTGAGCAGGAGAAGAGGGGTTTTTTTGGAGGGGGGGGGAAATGTGGTGAAAGCCCTGCTGAGATGGAGGAGAAGGCTATGCTTCCTGAGCTGCCACTGAGTGACACTTTCCATGGGACCCACTACCTCCTCCTCTGCAGGGTTCTTGCTCTTGTTTGCTGAGTTTTCCTCCCCTTGTACCACACGACTGTTTTGAATCTCTAAAATAATGTGACAAGTTAATGATGGCACAATTATCTAAATGCTTAACAGACATGTTATCTAAGTGAATCGGATTGAGATTCCATCCCGCTGACAATAAACATCAATGGGAGAGTAGAAAGTGATAGGCAAATTATTGCCAACCCTGCAATTTCAATGCTATTAAATTTGGAGGAATAACAGCCCTGAGGCCTGTAAACTCTGAATAAAATAGACCCTTGTGTTTGGCCAACTATTAAATCAAAATGCTACCAACATCCCAGCAAAGGGAAAAAAAGGTGGTGGTGGGGAAACAGAGCAGGGATGAGATTTATAGCTTTTCAACTTTCAGTTACACGCTGCTATTATTAACTCTTTTCTGCTACTTGTGTCCCAGTGCCAGCACTGGGGGATGTGAGGGATGTGGGTAAAAGACGCAAGCAGAGGATGCAGAGGAGGGATGCAGGCAAGGAATATGATGGATGTGGGCAGGGGATGCAGGCAGAGGATGCAGGTGAGGGATGCTTGCAGGGAGTGCGGGCAGGCTCCCACACACCCTCTGTGGAGCAGCTGGGGGCATGCCGACCCCACAATTCACAGAGCCAACAACGGGAGGAAGAAAACCCGCTCTGTTAGGCGTGGAGCATGCCCATGTGGAACTGGGTCAGGAGTAAATCTGTGCTGGCCTGCTGACAGACGCTGGGCACCCAGTGCGTACCTGCTAATTGCCTTGGCATATGAAGGGAAACCCTAGACGAGTCACCTCTGATATTTATAAAAGTCAGCGGTGAGCCTGAAGCTTGTTAGCACCAACACTGTCCATGCTAACCCCCTGAGCCCCAGTGGTGCGGACTGGGGGTGCTCAGCATGTCTCTTCAGTGCATTTTGTTTTTTCATCTAGATTCAAGAAGAAGGGTAAGGAATTTTCCACGCTCTCTCCCTGGCATGGCACTGAGCTTGTGCTGCTGGAAGATGAGCCAAAACAGTTGCTGCTTTTCCTATTGCCAGGGGCTGGGGGCCAAGGACGGTGAACACCCAGGGAGGGCGTCTCAGTCCGAGTCGATGGGGCTGGACACGGCTCTGGCTCAAAAGCGCAAACTATTTCTTCTCTCTTTATTACTATTTTTCAACTCTCCTCATAAGGCAGGGTGTAGGCTTTCTGCTGCCAGCGTTTGGTGCAGCACACATATGACATCCCTGGCATCATTTTTTTGCACTGTCATTCGGAGGAGCAGGGAGGGCAATGGCAAAAAAACAAGTGAGATGAAGGAGGTCCTGGATCCTGACTGCTCCCCTGAGAAGCAGCCATGTATACTGCAAAGAAATCCTGAGAACCTCTTGTCTTGGCCATCCATTGCAGAAAAGCTCTGCAGCTGTGGGTCAAGTGGTAACTGTTCACAGGTAGATCCTCCAGCCTCCTTGAAACACCGTGGTTTTGAGCAGAGCAGGACTGTTTGGTCAGCCTGTACCAGATAAAGCCTGCTCAGGTTTGAGGCTATCCTTGAAGGAACCAACCTGCATCCCTACCAAAATGGACTATTTTTTTGTCTGGAATGTCAGAAGGTCCTTTGCCAACTCAGCTGCCACTAAGGGTAAAGGGAGGATGCCCAAAAAAGAATCTGTTCTGTGAGATGCTGTTATTTGGGAATAGAATTAATTATAGCGAGGCAGGGTGCTCTCTGTGCCAGGGCAAGGTCCTCTGCGTGCCACCCAGGGAGAGGAAGTGATTCATTTTGGCTGCCCCTCTGTGCTGTGTAACTGAGCCATCCATGTTTACAGTGGGAGACAGCAGTGATAAATCCACTCCCTCAGGTCGCCACATCCCTGCGCAGCGCTCTGCTGATGCCCTTTGAGCTTTGGCACAGTCCAGCCCCAGGTTTTAGCAACCAAAGGGGCTTTAATTGCCACAGAGATGTTGAGATCATTAGCAAAACCATGTAGCTGCATCTGCAGCGGTTCTTGGTGCCTTGTTCAGTCTCTGCTCACCAGCACCCACTCCTGATGTCACCCTCAGGGTTACAGAGCCTTGGGTACTGAGGGAAGCTGGGCTCCTACTGACCATCCTGGGATGCTTAACAGCTCCAGGAAACATAAAGGGAAGGGGAGCTTACCAGTGGTCGTTTGGACACCTTTAACCTGGGCTCAGGTCGCTCATCCCTGAGCAGAGTAAGTCCCTCCACTTTGCTGACTGCCCCAGCACAAAGCACAAGCCCTTTCTTCCTCTTTACCCTACGGCACACACTACTTTTCAACCACACTGAGCTACACAGCCTGGCCTCCAGCCGTGCGACACTGGATACAGAGGGCAATTACTTTACGATTTATGGACTGGTGCTGGGCCAGCACAGCTCCCAGATTGGATGATGGCCGGAGCTACTCCTGCCTGGTGACGCAGCACTTTGTGTTGCCGCTCAGTCCTCAAAGCTGGGCTTCCCATGCCAGCCCAGTGCCCGTGCATCGCCTCACTAACTCTGAGCACAAACTTGTCCTGTGTCAAATCCTCCCTGGGTGAGGTGGCCATTGCAAGAGTCAGAGGAAACTCCTTGTGCTCCATGGCAGCAGCCACAACACAGGGCTGGAAGTGCAAGAGCAGAAATGTGGCAGGAGCCAACTGCTGAGAGCCATTTGGAAAGAGATGGTGTCTGCTCACAGAGGGAACAAATTACCTTGTGTTTCCCATGGGCATATGTCAGCACTGAGGAATAAACTCACCAGCACTGGGTAAACTGGTGCCTTGTGCTGTGTTTCAGTGGAAAAGGATATGGAGCTCCCTCACTCCTGCAAAGCACAGGCACCAAGCCACTGGATTAACTGTTCAAGCTGCAGAGCCATGCAAAACATGGCACCCACTCCAGTCGGGGTTTCAAACCCACATGAGCATAGGGGAAAGAGGTTTTCTGTGCATGGCTGGGTCCAGACCACCCCAGAGGCCTGTTCTTGGGTGCCAGGTCCCAGAGCATCCTTTCCTACGAGTTGCTGCACAGTCCAACCATCCAGCAGACACTTACACCTATGCACACACCTCATAGCAGTACAACCAAACCTGCTTAGATCTTCTGACGCAACATGTTTATCCCTATAAATGCTTTGAAAAACAAGAATACAACTACTGGCAAAGGCCAGAATTTGCAAATGATTTGTATCTCATCACTTGGACCCTCCTGAGCATCCAAACACTCCTGACAATGGAATTTATCCCTTGGGGAACTTCTTTTACATCTGAACAGTGACCAAGTGCCATCATGCTGCTCAAATTTTGGTGTACATGGCTTCAGAAATCAAGGGCAACCAGTGAATGCTCAGGTGCGCCTCCTTCCACTACCAGCAGCATTACGAGCACAGCGAAACGAGACTGAAAAAAGTCAGCAGCAAATAATCTACAAGCCATTTGGGAAGGCTTCCCTTGCAAACGCCACGCAGATTTCAACAGAAGTACAAAACATTCTCCAATTAAGAGCTCAGCAAAACATGCAGCCAACTGCAACTTACCTCGATCAAATTAAAGTCAAGAAAGGGACCTGGGCAGGTCAGAAGCGAGAATGGCAAAAGGTTAAGGTCTCTGTTGGGCAAAGGGTGAAGAAGGAGAGGAAGGGGACAGGAGGGCCACATACCAGTGTGTGTCTGCCGGTGCGTCTCCAGGGCATCCTCCTTGGAGAACTGAGCTCCACACTGATCGCAGACCAGGGCCTTGGCACCCGCTGGGAAGAGAAAGTGGAAAGGAGGGTTAGTTGTGGGACAGCCACCTGAACTACATGGGGGATGTTGCTGTGGCCACCAGCATCATTCAAACCCCAGGACCTGTGCAATGGGTGGGTTTTCATGTTTTACATCCCCTGAGCAGGCACGAAATCAGACACTTGCTTAACCCCATGGTCCCGTTCCTCACACAAAACAGCACAATGCACAATAAAGAGTTGCTTGGAGGAAGAAATTGAGTATTTTTTTTCTTTTACAAAATCATTACATGTCAACGTGTTTCATTAGCATTGTAACTGATCTAATTGTAATTGGTTTCCTGCCCCTTCCCATTGCAGCCGCCGTCGCCAGTACCCGAAACGGCACGATCGAGCGAGAAGCTCAGAAGCATCTTCAACTATTGGAGGAGAGATGTGGCATCGGGAGGAGTTCTTAGAAAATCACTATCAACATGTGCCACTGGTTCGGGTGAGGAAAAAACCAGGATGCCCAGCAGCAGATAAGTAACTTCCAGATAAAACCAGATTAATGACATACACCACGTCCGAAGCAGTGCTGCTGGGACAAAGCCACAGACCTGTTTCAAAGATTTCAAGGTTTGATTCATCTCATGAGGAGCAAAGCATGACAGAGCAGCTCCGAGGTGGGGGCATTGCTCCTGAGTGTGCTGTGCTGCCCATTTCCAGGGGTCCAACCAGCATCTCCCACCCCTTTCCTACTCCCCCCAAGCCTCTTGACCTGCTGACAAAATGAGATGTGGAGAAAGGTGCATGGAAAAGGTGATGGGGAGTGAGGGAGGTATCATGAGATGCATTAAAAAGAGAATTCCTTCGCCTTTAAATTGTCTTGGTAATGGCTGGCTCGCAGGCAGAAATATTTGGCAGCAGCGAAATTAAAAGTGATAAATTTTCTCGCCAAGCATTGATCGATAATAGAGGTCTCATCTGTTAATCAATACGACAGTCTGCCTGTTTACTGTGCATATGTTGTTCTCTGCTGCCCTCGCCGTGATGTCAACTTTGCATTCAAAACAACCCAAGTGTGCAAGGGCCACATGGATGTTTGCAGAGGGACCAACACCACAGGAAAGTGCTTTGGGGCAATGCAAGGAGGGTGGCAGGGCAGCTCCCCCCAGCACATCCCCGGGATGCTTGTGGGGATACAGAGCACAACACTGATGCAGGTGCTGCCTGTGGTCCATCCTCTCCCTTAACCCATGGCAGTGGGAGGAGTGTGGTGTAAAGGGTGGTGAGAGCACTTGGGATGGGAAGCAGCTGCTGGAGGCGGATGGGGCAGAGGCTGTGGGCTGCCCTACGCTTGGCATGGCTCAGCAGCCAGAGTGGCAATGTGCAGCCAGCAGCTGCCAAGGCAATGGCTCTCCATCGCCACTTGAAGATCTTGCAGCCTCACCACTGCAAAGTGTGATCTGTGAGGACACAGCAACCTGCCACAGCAACAGGTCCTCCCTGGGCAGAGTGGCTGATGCTGGGGGAATGCCATGCTTAGGGATGCTCACCATACTCGTGGGCTGGGATCATGCCAAACACAGCATTTGCTTTTTCTTCCCCATTTCTACGTGGGGTCAGTGTGGAGGACACATGTGTTGGTGCCCCATGTCCCCTGAGAGCCAACGTGGGCACAGCTGGGGCAAGAGGGTAGCGAGAGCCTGGGGTGCAGTCTGGGGAGCATGGCAAAGGCGGCCAGCATCTGGCCAGGGAGCAGGCGGGGGGGGCCAGCAAAAATTCCTGGCGAGGCGAAAATAAACAGGGTGAACGGCGGGAGGAGCTGGGCACGCTCGCTTACATAAGGAAGCACAGCATGTACCAAAACAGTGGCCCCAAAAAAAGCCGGAGCTGTCAGAACAATGAGTACAGACGAGGGGCATTTTACAGCAGGCGCTGCTGTACAGTTTTATTTACAGTACCTCTTATCAGCGCGGGAACAGCATGCTGCCTGCCAATTTCCAAAGGCCAGGACTGCTTGTTCTTTCCCTCAAGTAGATGTGTACTCCAGGCGGGGGAATTTTTTTTTTTCTGGGTGTTGTTTTTTTTTTTTTTCTCATCAGCAAAACAAAAACTGATATGGAGCCAGGATTCCTGTAATGTACACACGCTCGCAGGGAGGACGAGAGAAGGAGGAGGGAAGCGATTGAATATGTAAATAGTTCAAGGTTAATTTTACTATGTGAGTCACCGGGAAAAATGTCATCCAACATCTGAGCTTATTATAACAGGGCTCAGAAAAAAACCACCATGGCTCGATGTTTGTTGTTAAAGGGAGCAGGACATATTTGAAAGCAGCACATCCAGAGCCTGCGTCAGGGCTCTCTCCTCTCCCGCTCACTTGCTTTCCGTGCTGTAAATGACACCCAGAGAAACGATTTGCTGCTACCAAATGTATACACAAGGAGTTTAGGGACTGTATTTTTAGCGAGCGCCTTGTATCGCCCTACAGTATATACATATCTTGGATGATCTTCCTGATGGGACAGGACTCCACGTGCTGCCAAGTATCGGCCACGTTTCAGTGTGAGCCTCACAGTTGGCACCAACCTCCCTGCCGTACATTTATATCCGCACAGGCAAATTTATAGCTCCTGCCTAATAAAGGTCTCTGTAGCGGGTGGCTGGTGCGAATGGGTGAGGAGCCACTGCTTTTTCCATCCAGCACTATCTGCACAGTCATCGCTGCCCAATGTCCTCTCTCAGCAAGGTCAGTGCTGCCTGGGGACCACAGTGAACCCAGAGCAAAGCCATAAGGAGGGGGGGCTGGTTATTTTCCTTAAAAGAAAGGCAAGGGAACAGCCCAACACTGGCCAGCATGGACAGTGCTGTTGAGGTTTTAACGCAGCTCTTGGGATGCCTGCAAAAGTCATGGTGAGCATCCCTGAGACCATCAACACAAGCTCAGCCAGACTTAGCTTAGTGGCTCTGAAGACAGAGCTCGTCCAGTTTTAGCCAATTCCACCCCAATGGTCCCTCCTGACGCCATTCACTTTAATTACTTTATTGAGGATAAGAAACAGTCTCTCTAGTTTTAGCACTTTGGATGGTAGGAAGCAGTAAAAGGTCCCAAACCTGCTCCTTTGCCTGCTCATGCCACTGCCCAGCCCTAACTAGGGGGCTGCAGCCCCCCAGTTGCTCGACAGCTCCAGTTTCCCACCCTGCTCCCCACAGAGGATGGGGCAGGCATGGCCAACACCTCCTGCCCCTCCCAAAATCCATTCACTGGCTACTAAACCCCCATTTTCCTGAGCCCACATCCCTGTTGGTGAGACAAACCTTCATGGGACCATTAGACAGTGGTGAGAGGAGCTCCAAAAACACAAACTGTAGCCCAGGGGAAAATAAAGGAAGAGGAAAAAGGGAGGCCACAAGCATCCTTCTGGAGGAGGATAAGGATGGGGAGAAAGATTAGAAGTAGGTGATTTCTTGTGGCCACAAAGGAAGAAAGGTGGTGGGGGACGACAGGCTGCTGGTAGCCATGTCCTGACCCTTCATCATCGTGGCTTTGGCACAGTGGCCCCACCTGTACTATGTGACTTCTATTCCCTTCCCTCTCCTGGCACAGGAGCTTAATAAAAATTTGAGATTACATGTTATTAACTGGCTGTAATTGGCAAGAAGAGGTAAAAATACGGGTTCAAAAAAAATTGCCAAGTAAATTTATGCAGTGTTGTCGCTTTACTACCTAATTAATTCAGTAATTTCAAAAAACAATTTTATTTATGTTCCATTTACCACATCAAAAGTGCAAAAGAAAAAAAAAATGCCCCAAACCACAGTGATGCTAAAATAATACCTCAAGGCATCTATTTTTAATCAGCGAAGAGAAAAAAAAAAAGAGGGGGGGGAAACAACCCAAGAAACCCTGAGCCAGCCTCGGTTTCTATACAATCTCTGTTGGGCAGACCACCAACTCGGGGAGAGTGAGGCAGCCAAGCCGTGCGCCAGTGCCTTCCTGGCTGCTGAAAACAGAGCTTGTCAAAAAAAACCCTAACAAAAAACAACCAAAAATCCCCCAACAAATCCATAATGGCCTGAGGCTCCTCTCCAATCTATTTTCTGCTCAGCTGGTTTTAAATGAAGTTATTATGAGTCATTAAAACACCCGCAAGCCTGTGGAAGTCAGCCAATTACAATTTTAAATTTAGCCTGTTCTCTACCCCATTCTCTTGTTTTTTTCTTCTGCCCACATCAAGCTGCTTTTGGGTTTTTATTATTGCTGTTATGATGATGATGATGATGTTTTCCCTTCTCCCCTGTTTCACCCAAGTGGAAGAGATAGTTGTGAAAATCTCTGCGCTGAAAAAAATACAGTGGAGAAACCCAGGAAAGGCCAAATCAAGCTGGAGCCACAGTGCAGGCTGAGGCTGGAGAGGCACAAGGCTTTGCCTCCTCTTCTCCTGAAGTGCCAGGAAGAGGCAGTAACTGAATACAGGAAAAAAAAACAACAGGTGCAGGCTTTGAGGGTAGGGACTCCTGGACCCAGCACCAATGCCAGCCTTGGAGAGCAGACAGGAGCAGCCCAGCCCATGGTGCAGCTTCACCATCACCCCTGCCTTCCTCACCATCATCCCTGCCTTCCTCACCATTATCCCTTGCTTTCCTCACCATCACCCCTTCCTTTTTCTCCTCATCATCATCCCTGCCTTCCTCTCTTCTCCAATACCCATGCCTTCATCCCCTCACAATCAACCCCTGCCTTTCTCCTCTCATCATCATTCCCTTCCTTCTTCCCCTCATTATCATCCTCTGCCTTCCTCCCAGACTTGCAGGGAGCACAGCAGCGGTAGCAGTGCTAGAGAGACCTGGGAAGGTTTTGGCAGCAGCACTACAAGCATCACCCAAGTGTGTTTGATCAGGAGTGGCTCTTATGGGCAGGATGCTCTGGCAGCATCCAATGGGATGCCTTGGAGAGGCTTGGGAAAGCACCTGGAGTGATGGAGATTGGGTTTGGGTGTGGGCGAGAGGTGAGCCACCAGCAGCATTATCGACCAACCATTGCCAGCCAGTGCCACTGATGCCTACACCGCATGGTGACAGGCGGAGCAAGGAGTATTTTCATATTTTAAAAAAATGAAACAAA
The DNA here is from genome assembly GCA_013399015.1 of Galbula dea. Lineage (NCBI taxonomy): Eukaryota > Metazoa > Chordata > Aves > Piciformes > Galbulidae > Galbula > Galbula dea. Next base: position 368,751 of record VWZX01000495.1, read on the forward strand.
CACAATGTTTTTAGCTCAGGAGCAAAAAGAGGTTGGGTCCTCACATAATTCCCCCTTCCCCTATGCACAGTGGTCTTCCCAGCAGAGCCCACTGCAGCCCCACACGGGGAATGAGCACGGTGCATACTGCACAGCCCATAAAACTCCAAACAGCCTCCAGACACTCTTGCAATCGTCCTCCATCAAAACACTTTGTCTTGCATACAGAAATGCGTTGGGGCGCACACAGAATACCAAATCAGGCTGTGGCGGGGGGGGGGGGGGGGGCTCCCTGGCAACGGGGGGGGTCCGCAGCCGCACGCGCCAGGAAACAAAATCTGTCAGCCCTGTTGGGCAAATGATAAACATTAGCAGTATTAAAAAAAAAAAAAAACCACAACAAAAAACCCCACAACACAACACAAAAGCCACAGAAACGGTAGGCAAGCTCACAGGGAGGGATGGGGAGCGATGAGGAGGGATGGGGAGCAATAAGGAGGGGGTGTCTCATCCCATTTACCACCTCCCCTGCTTCAGAAGAGAAGGTATCCAACACTGCAGCCTCGGGGGAACTTTGGGAAGTTTACCCCAATCCAGTGAGAGCTGGGAGAAGTGGGTGGGTGGCAATGGGCATGTACCTTCAGCGGTGATAGCATGGATGCAAGTGGGATGGGTTTGGTATGGTGAGGGGGGTCCTGGAACCTCATTCTGTATCCCACCTTCGACAAGACAGGGTGGCAAAAGGAGGGGAAAGGCAGTGTCACCAGGTGAAAAGTAAATAGATTTTATCAGGTAAGGGTGATGAGGGGGTAAAGAAAGCAGCTGGCTCTGACCCAGCAGCCAGGTCCAGGAACCCAGCCAAAACAGAAGCTAAAAAGCAGACCATATTCTTCTGGTCTCAGCTCCGGCTCTTGAGGCAGAGAGGATGGGAAAGGGGGGCAGAGAGAAATGTATTTTTCATCAGCCAGTGTATAATTTATAAACAGCATTAAACAGTTTTTGTTGTCTCTCTTCCTCTCCCCCGTGTGCGCGGCTTGGCCGGCAGTCAAGCCTGCATTAATTTCTGCTGTGGGTACAGTGTGTTCTTGGATGCACATCTGCGGATGATCATAAACGCGGGAACGCTGGCAGAACATCCAGACCTGCCGGCAGGCCGCTGACATCACCCGGGACTGGGTGTGGGACGCCGGCCAGCCGGGGCGGGGGGGGTGTGGCCTCCCTGGGGAGCTGCAGGCTGCTGGTCCCAGCTGGGGGTGAGGGGACCACAGTTGCTGTCACTCCACTGCCTGTACATCACCGGAGGAGGAGGTGAGGGGTGGGATGTGCCCATCCCTCCTTGCAGAGGAACCATCCCCATGCACACCTTGGATCCCACTCCCCAGGCACCTCCAGCTCCCACAGCACAGCCCAGTCCAGCATCCAGCAGGACCTGGGGGATGTTTTCATCTCCCTCCTGATGACACTGGAGGAATTGAGCATATTTGGGTGGGGAGAGCAGGGGGCTGCAGGTGTACTGTCTGTGAGCATCCCCGCGCACCATCAGCACTTGCTCCCATCTACACATATCCCAGTGAAGGGCTGTGGAAGCCATCACCATGGCAAAGGTTTCTGCTGGATGGAGAGGCAAAGCAAGTAGGAGAAAGGCAGGAATTGGCTTTTCTCCCTCTTCCCCTGGGGAATAAACCCAAGTCAAAGACAGTGATTTGACAACTGCCATGCCAGGACTGCATCCCAGTCGCATCCACTGAGCATCAGCAGCAGTGAGGATGCCCACGAAGCGAGCAGCAGTGCTGAGACCAGCCTCCCTGGGTCAAACCAGTGATGTTCCTCACCAACGAGCCAGGTATCCTAGCTTGTTTTCCCTGGAAATTTGTTTTTCTAGGAGAGGGGCAACTCAATATCATCTTCACAGGCTTTTGAGCACACATCTCTGGCAGCACATAGGGAAAGGCTTTGCATGGCATTAAGGGGTTTACGTTTACACTTTATACTGGAGTGTAAACATCTGGCTGGGTATTTATCTTGCACCTGCAAGGCTGCTGCGATAACAGCACTGAGCACACACCGTGTTGCAGGGGCACAGCAACTCCCCCAGGGTCGGTCCTCAGTTTGTTCCTCAACTTAAATGCATCTTCTCCATCAGGTATCTCCCATAAACGCTTCGGTGGGGAAGTCTGAGACATCAACCTCTGTTAAACCCAAGACTTTGGCATCAACGGCTGCAGGAAGGGGGCTGCTGGAGGGGAGATTATGGAAGGGCACAAACCGCCACCAGGATGCTCTGCCAGGGAGTAAACCCCCAGTTAAACATATCGTCTATCGGCACAGAGGGGAGCAGCATTCGGATCGCTGCTGTGATGAAAACAAGCCCTCACATTGCCACTGCTCCGGCACAACCTCACTGCATCCCAGGCTGGCGGAGGGGGGAGGTGAGGGGAGAGGTGCAAAGGTCTCCTGCTTTAATAAATAACAGCACTGGAATTCGCAGCGGCTGTTTGTGAGCACAGGGCAGAGCTCTCCCCACCCCCCGCCCTCGCTGGATTTAGGGAAAAAAAAGAAAATGTAATCCTGCGCGATGACAGGCTTGGCTCAGTGTTCACTGTACATACTGTACCCACAGAGCTGGCTGCGAGCCAGGGACAGGCTGCGAGCCAAAACGACCATAACATAAGCCACGCGCGCCAGCACCGGAGTGGAGGGATCAGCATCCCGGGGACCAGCATCCTGCTACCCCAGTGCCAGGGGGGACCAGCATCCTGCATTCCCAGTGCTGGGGGGTACCAGTACCCCAAGGACCATCATCCTGCAACCCCAGTGCCAGGGAGGACCAGCATCCTGCATTCCCAGTGCTGGGGGATACCAGTACCCCAAGGACCATCATCCTGCAACCCCAGCGTCAGTGGGGACCAGCATGCTGCATTCCCAGTGCTGGGGGGTACCAGTACCCCAAGGACCATCATCCTGCAACCCCAGTGCCAGGGGCAACCAGCATGCTGTATTCCCAGTGCTGGGGGGGACCACATATCATGGGGACCAGCAACCCACACCCCCCTGTTGGGGGCAACCAGCATCCTATGGACCAGCATCCTCCAGCCCAGCACCGGGGAGTACCATAATCCCAGAGACCAGCATCCCGACGACCAGCCCTAGCAACCACTGCTGTCTTTGGGAACTCTGAGGAGCTGGTGCCTGTCCCAAAAAGCAGTGGGGTGGAGATGGGGTTGGAGCTAGCTCCAACACCCCAAAACCCAGAACCTGCTGCCTGAAGGAGCAGGGGGAAAGCAGCCTCATGCCACTCCCTCAGGTACAGGTAAGGCAAATCTGTCCTCTACCCCTTGGTGTGGACAAGGCGCAGTGGGGAAAAAAGAAATATGAATATGGGGGGGAAAATAAATAAAATATATAAAACCCCATAAAATACAATACAGCTTCCTTGCAAAGCTACCTCTGAGCACAGCCTTGGGCCTGGCACCCACCACCTGGAGTGGTTTGCCCTAAAGGATCAAGACAAGGACTCCTGACAGTGTTCAAGAATGGAGAGGGAGGCTGGTGGTCACCTGCATCTTTTTACATTCAGCCCCCAAGCTGTATAAGGAGCTGCACATCCAGTGGGAACATCAGCCCACATGGACTTGCTGAGCACAGGTTTCTCCCCCAGCAGAGTGTTCCAGCCTGTCCCTATCTATTTAATTAAAGGGCCTGCATCATGTGAACCTGCTCGTTAAGTTCATTAGGCAGAGGATGCCTCATTCCACAGCGGCGGGTGTCTGGATACCAGGAACGCAGTGCTGGGACACAAGCAGGAGACAGAGTGAAGGCAATGCTCACACTATGAGCAGGGCTGGACAACAGGCAGCTGTATGGCATGTAGTGCTTCTTATTCCAAGCCGCTTAGCCAGGAAAATATGTCCCCAATTAAGGAATTAAAAACAAACTCCAAAAAAGATAATTTAAATAAATCAAACTTCTGGGCAGTGCAGAACAAGTTTGCAGTGTGCTTCCTGGAAAGGCCACAGCCAGCTACATACCCTCTCCTCTAGATGAGACGTGAGCTCGGTGGCCACAGCATCTCAGGTGGAACTAGTGAGCATCCTCCCAGCACCACCTCCTGCCCTGAGCATCTTCCCTCCAACCCACCTGAGTGAGCCAGTAAGTGCATTCGCAGCCGCAAGCTGTCCAGGAACCGCTTCCCACACAGCTCACATCCGTAGGTCTTCATCCCGCTGTGCAGCTTCCTGGGGGAGAACAGAGAGGGGTTAGTCCTCCTGAGCCAGGGGAACCACCATCCCGAACAATGATGGGAAACTTCCCCATGCTCCATGCAACCCACATGTCACCCAAAACCAGTACTGGGTTGAGAAGCCACATAGGAAGGGCACAGGCAGGAAGTTCTAGGTTACTCCCTAGGACTGATGAGATGACCTTCTCCTGCTTAACATTTGCCATCTGTACTATAGTTGAAGGCTTTAAATGAACCTGATGAATTTGGAGTTAACGCAAAATACATGTTGGCAAACTCCTTCCCAACACACTGAACGCTCCTGAAAAAGGCACTGTCCTCATAACTAACTAACTAACTACACAGAAAATTTAAGAGGTTGTTTGTGTGCTTTTCTAGCTGAATTTGCCATTTCCATCCAAATTCGGCACGACATACATCACAAGTAAAAAATCTTAAACCACTAGCTAGCAAACAGGAAACATGGCACTCACCGTTTCCTGGCACCACAAGGCACAAAAGCAGCTACGCCTGAGCAGCATTGCACAACCTCCCGACAGTATCGCCTCTCCTGTGCCCTGCACCATGCCGAGGGGCTGAGTGTCCTCCACGTTCCCAGGCAGCAGGGGTGGCCTCGAATACTAGTCACAGCATCTCTCCCATTTGCCATCATGGGCAGGGGATGCTGAGTTTGGCCACAATGGCCAGATGCCCTCTTATTTCCCTCTCTTTGCTGGGAAGACATCTGTGGGTGGCAAAAAACTTGCAGCAGGCCGGAGCTCTCTATCAAATTAAGTGACCTTTAAGAGACAGCATTTGCCCAGACCTGGGCAGGAGTATTGTCCAGGTCTACAACAACCAACCTCCATCTTGCTCCCTGAGGGTAACCCCTTCCAGGCCTGTTACCCCATTGCCCAGTCCTACGCTGTGGAGAAGCACCATAAGGCTTACTCCACTCCAGCACCTCCGAGCATGCTGGGGAACACCACGAGGTACTGCAATGGGTGCTCATCGCTTTGTTCTACCACGTTGGCTAGTGAAAAGTAGATGCTTTTGTGAGGCAGCTCAGCTGGAGCTCGACAGCAGCCTGGACAAAAGGCCCCAAAGTCCCAAACACCTCCAGCCACATGCATTGGCTGCTGCCTGTGAGCCCCACCTCGGTCAACAGGAGCCGCTCATACTGATGGCTGGGCAGGGCTCGCAGTGGCAGCACGTGCAATGTTTCAAAACTGGATGCTGTAAACAGAGAAGTATTTGTATATGTTTGAGGAGTCACACAGTGAATCGCTGCATGCCGCCCTCTGCTCACATCCACCGTTTATCATCACTCCACAACAAGACAAGCGTGTTTTTATTGCCCTGTTACCAAAGACAAGACAGAAACAGTCTCCTCCTGGGCTGGATGCTGAACCCTCCTCCCTCTGCCGCTCCTGTGGGAGGACTTGGCCCCAGCTATGCAGGGCTGCAAGGATCACTTGTTTTCTGTGAGCGTCCTGAGTTGGGGGAGATTTACAGTTGCCTGAGCTTTGTTTCTCCCAGCTTGGTGTACATTTTACAAGTGTTGCTGCACTGAGCCCTAGCAGGATCATCCCTTGCAGGTGAAAAGAGCCTGGAGCCCACAGCCTGCCCCTTCCCCATGGCACATGGGATCCGATTCCCTTACCAACATGCAGAGCAGCCAGCCCCACATCTCACCCTGCCTTGCTGGGATGCTGAATGGCCATGCTAGCAGGGACAGACAACAGGAGGAGACCCCATGATGTTAAGCACTGAGCAAATGCTGTGAAGCAGAGGGGGAAGAGCAGGAGTTGGCTTCCACTCTCAACTTTGCTGTATAATGTAATTATTAATCAGGCTTGTCCTGAATTCATGGTGTCATACTGGAGGATTAAGAGTCATGCATGAATTCAGGCCAAGAAGGTTTACAATCCAGAGGATTTATCTGCCTCACAAAAATAAACAAAACACCAGCCTCCTGACAGACCTCTGCTGCCAAGAAGTCAGCTAAATAAGTGACAACCTTCTCATTTTGCATTTTTAATCAGGGACATGCCTGTCACACTTCCCCAGCCTGGGCTGAGCTCTCCTCTGCACTTCATGCTGGGTTTAAACCACTCGGTGAGGAAGAGCACAGCATCGCCTGTGCCAGAGCTGCCTCACTTGCCCCATGGAGGCCAGGATGCCTCTTCAGTGAATTGAGGTGTAATAGGTTAATTAGTTAAGAGTAAAACTTGGAGGCTTGGTTGTTGGATGGACAATACCACTTGATGCCAAGCACATTCTGAAAGAAGGGTATGTGGATAACACCTCTTTTCCCACATCCCCTAGTGAGGAGAGAGGAAAACGTGAGCACAGAGCCCATTGACCTCGCCAGTGCCAGGACTCCCTGGAAATCCACATCTGCCACCCCACTCTGGTGCAGCCATTGCCCCCCAAGTCCTGTAACCTCAGCTCTTTTAACATGCCGGATGCTCACCTAGTAATTTATTTGCAATATCTCTATCAAACAACTTCAGCAGCGACAAAAGTTTTCCATTTGGCACCTGCTTACAGGACGATCTTATCACTCGCCATCTTGCACAGCCCCTTTCAACAAGGTCTTAAAGTGCTTTATCTGCTCAGTTTCCCAGTAGCAAAATATGATTGAAATGTTCTATTTCTGCTCGCTGGATTAAGGAGATGTTGCAAAACTGCACAAAAACCTGGCAGATGTAAGCAAGGTATTACGGCTGCTTGGGCTGTTAAGATCTGAGGGGAAAGATCAATATGTGCTTCTAAAGTTGTGCCTCTAGAAAGGGGGTGAGAGGGGGAAGTTAAGGGCGTTAAAGTACATCACTTGCACAGGATTGAGTGCAGGAAGATAAACTATGCTTTATTATTCCAATCTGATGCTGAAATTAAGTTCCATGTACTACCCCCCCGGCAAGATCTCTATGAGCAGATCAGCCAAGAAAGGGATGGTGGGAAGGAGAGCAGCAGCAATGGGAAAAAGGGCTGTTTTTGTAAAAACATGGTTTTCCAATTCCTGCTCGATGTGATGCTCAAGGCACAGAGAAACATGAAGATGGTCACAGACTCCCTATTGCGAGGTATTGTTGGAGGATGCTCCAGCATGGAGGCTTGCCCAGGGTAGTGAGGATGCATGTGACTGGACATCCTGGGGCTGGGACCAATCTTCCTGAGTGAGCCCTGGCACAGGGGTCTGGCAAAGGGCTCTCCATGCGAGGTATGGACCCACTGTGGGGTGATACCCCCTCCCTCCCCACCCAGCGCCGGCAAACAAAAGCCAGGCGGGAGGCTGGCCCCTCGCAAGCTCCCAGTAATTAAAAAGGCCTGTAAATGCCCAGCAAAAAGCACTTCAAAGGGACAGCAACTCCAGCAAGACCGCACGGTGTAAAAATTATGAGTTGTCTCCACAGGGTGCTTTGTGTGAAAAGCCCAGGACTGAGAGCAAGGGCTGCTGCCCGCTCCCAGAGGACACGGGGGCTCAGTGGAGCATCCCAGGGATGTGGGGGCTCAGTGGAGCATCCTGGAGGTGCAGGTACCAGTGTAGCTCTGGTACCTAAAGACCACTGCAAGTGGCCGACCAGCACCACAAAGCCAACTCCTTGCTCTGCCCACATGAAAAATGGTACAAACCCACCTTCTGCTGTTGTTATTTAAGGAACTCTTGTTGCTTGGCCCCCTCCTCTCCGCCCTGTTTGGGAAGCAGGGAGGAGACCCCTCCCAACACAGCACATGGCTTTTGGCCGTTTGATTACTTTTAAGTACGTATTTTTCCTCCTCAAACAGAGTGAACACAATGGTTAGGAAATTTGACAGAAAACTATTCTGAGCCATTTATTGCCTTAATGCGCACCTTTGTCCAACAGGCAGTTTTGACAGGAGCGATAAATTCCAAATTTATGTCAACAGAGCATATGTTGAACACCTCATTTCTGAGCTAAAGCGGCATGCTGCCCCATAAATCACCCTTCTGTTTGAAATGAAAGTAGATTACGGGCCCATGTTATTGAGCAGTTAGAGCCATAGTCGTATAAATCAGAACTTTTAACTCCAGGCGATCCGTTCCGCAATTAACTAAAGGGCACTTTGTCATCTCCAGGCTGGGGTGCGGCGTGGAAGGGCACACAGCTCCCAGGGAGAGGCAAAACCCCTTGGTGACAAGGGAAGGCTCTACAGCAGCAGGGCTTTGCTCCATACCTGTTGGAGCAGTGAACCCTGAGGCAAAGCCTGGAGCAGAGACTCCTGTGAGGCATCCTGCCCTGGGGAACTCAGCAGCTTCGAGATTTGCACGTTGCTGGCTGCGTCCCTCCCAACCCAGACTGCGGCAACTGAATCAAACGCATCAGGGAAATTATGTAGCTGGTGTCATGTAACCAAAATCACATACTCTCAGTAAAGTTAAAAGCAAACCCAAAATACATATTAGTGCAACACAAGCAGTCTTGCACCAACTTGGAAGCAGAAGGCACAGGCAGAAATCCATCCTCGTGCATATTTCATCTCTGGATGCCCATGCAACAGGTCAAGACCCTCACCCTGCTGTTGTTTCGCTCTGGCTGCGCATTCTGCCAGGAGGACGATGGTGCAGGGGCTGAGTGTGGGTGTGGAGCAGCGAAGGGCGAGGGAGCAGCACCTCTATAAAAAGATTCAGACGCTAAGTATTTCCTTTCCTATAAAATATTCATTGCTGCGCGCGAGAGCCAAGGAGCAGAAACCTCCAGCGATTCTAACTTGGTGCCACAGCAATAATAGAGTTTTATTGGAGCCTTCTGATGTTATTTATACTGAGCTCTAAACAGTGCCTGGCTGAGGGGCGGCTGCGGCATCCCTAAACGGCACCAAACACAGGGCAGGGCAACCAGGACTGGCATGGCTTTGCAATCCCTTCTGCCAATGGCTTAAGTAACACCCCAAGCTCCCTCCCTGCTGCCTGATCCCCACCGTGCCCAGGTAAATCATTATGGAAATCAATTCACTCCCTGATCTATTTTATCAGGGTAGCGGCAGTAGTGCCACATCTTGTTTGCAGCAGGAACCTCGCAGGGAGCCACGGTCAGGGGGCAGTGAGCTGCCTGCATGCACCACCTTATACATCCTCTGATAAGAGCGTTACATCTGCACTGTGCAGAGGGTGATTTTTCCCCCGAATACAGTTATTTCTGATGCTTGGTGACACCAGAGAGAGTCCGCTTGAGCCACAGTGCTGGGCAGGATTGGCTCCAGCACCGTCTCCGCTCTGTCCTCATCTCCCAGCCCAGAGGATTAAAATAGCAGGAAGAGCTATTAAGGGCACAGGGAAGGGGGAAGGGAGCTGAGACCTTCCTTTCGCTTTAATAAATTAAGAAGGAAAGAAAAAAAAAACCAAACCCAACATGCCCTCAAATCACCACTGCTGCTAAAAAAAAATAAATCTTACAGGAGCTGGAAAGATAGATTTTACTATTTCTGTAGTTCTAAAAAAAAAGGGGCAGGGAAGAACTGTCAATGGACAGCACTGAAACTCCCTGCCCATATGATATTTATATTTACCATGAGCTAATTTATGAGCTAAAACCAGACGTCATTTCACCATGACGCCAAAGCTTTTTCCCTCTGCAAAGACACTGAGGAAAGGATTCCGTTTCGCCTCACTTTACATTAAAAACAAGCAAAAAGCACCAAAATTGTGACATATCTCTTTTCAGAACCTGCCCACAAACAAATGACAATAAACACTGTCCAAAGGCACCATCTGCGTGTGAATAGCCCACATGGCAGCATCTCCCTCTGGCCACTCCAAATAGCCCCTGGAGCAGTGCACTTCCAGGCCCATGGGCTGGGAAAAGACAAACTGGCCACAGCAAAAAGGGCAGCACCAGTATTATTATTATCACTATTAATGTATTCCAGCACTCTGGTTTCAGGTCAGCGTTCAATACTTGTCACTGCATGGGATTTCCCAGGATGGAACTTTGTCCCCTGTGCTCTCCAGCACAGGGGTCCATGGGCTCAAGCTGGATGGGATGGGCACAGATGAGAAACCACCGGATGTACCCAGGATGGTGCAGCTGGCAGTGGGAAACATCTGTCTGGCAGCTGGACCACATAGGCATAGACACTGCCCAAACTCCAGATCCATGCAGATCTGCCTGCCTCAGCTTCCCAAAGGGGATTGGGAATACAGCTATGGCACAATGCTGTCTGCACCAAAGGTCCACCAAGCAACAGTGCCACATCTCTGTCACAGCACCACTGATTCTTGAGACCAACACAAACAATTCCAAAGTTTCAGACTTCTGGTGGTGGGCTGGAGCATGGGCACCAAGGGGTTAACGCATCACCACACACAGTGGCCTGCTCAGAATAAGGGACGCTAATTTAGCTGTCCAAAATCATCTCATCCCCATTCTTTGGGTGTCTGATGTGCGGACACAAGGAGCAGAGCGTTGGCTGCCCAGGCCAGTGCTGACCCTGGGGCTGTGCTCGGCATCACAGCCACTGCCACCGCGATGCTGAGCCAACGTGACATGGGTGTCAGCTGAGCACGAGGAGCTTGTGGGGCTTGCTCTTAAAAATAATATCAAACTGTAACATAAGAGCAAAGTGACCTTCACACCGAGCGCAGCTGTCGCAGCAGCACAGCAGCGTGATGATGCAGATGTGTTGATTCCTAATTCAGAAATAATAAGCAGTTCATGGATTCCAAGTTTAAAAATATATTCATCATCTGGTCTCCCTAGCAGCACGTGTGCCATGGAGTACCAGCCCAGTCCACGAATGGTGAAGCACCAGTCTTGGACACTCTTTCTTTTCTTACCAGAAGGGATGCTTCAGGCACAGGGAAAGTGTCTGGTACCATGCATTGAGTGCTTCCCAAGGAGGTGCCAGGGAGGGTCCCAGGATGGTCCAGTAAGCGTCATCTCGCTGCTCCCTGGTGAAGAGGGACCTTGCAGCTCCTGGAGCCCTAAGGAGATGGCAAAGGTCCCCAGGGAGCCAAAACTCGGGAGATACAGGAGGAGTGGAGATGCTAAAGGGATGCTGGAGCAAGAATAACTTAAACATGGGATGGAATTTTAGGGTACAGATATATAATTTTTTCATTTCCACTCTCTTCAATGACCCAATCACATGGATGAGGCTGGACATGCCAGAAAAGGGCTGCTACCAACATGGCTGTCACAGGGATGAGCTGGGATGAGCCCAGGAGCCACTTCCCAGTGCTCCATCGTCCAACAGGCAGCAGAGCAGAAGGGGACATCCCTGCATCCCTCTCTGATGACTTCATTCACAGTCAGTTCTATTTTCTCAGTGAGTTTTGCACAGCATCCTTTTCTCCTAACCCTGTTTCTCCCCATTTCCACTAGGAGGGTGCACAGATTTCCACAGACACCTCCCATCCCTGCCAGCTCCTTCGGATCCCTCAACCCTGGCAAAATAAATACACAGCAGAAGCCTGACTGCTCTGTCTTACAGGGGAGCTGTGTGCTTCCCCCACCTCGCCTTGTTATGAGGGTGATGCTGGTGCCTCCCCCCCGGCGCACCCCCGTATTCTGCACCCTGCACCAGCCTGTCTGGGAACCACAACCAGGAACCAGCAGGAATTCCAGGCAAGGAGCGGTCCAGATCCTGACAAGTGTTATAAGGTAATCAAATATGCAAGAGATTCAACAACCTAATTTGAAGCACACACCTGGGGTCCTCTGATAATGTCGGCTGTGCCTGTACAGTGCAAGGATTAAAATTTCATAGAGTCATGATTTCATCAGTTGCTAAACTACAAAGGATTAATTAACAGCCAGGGAAGAGCTCATGGCTTGGAAACACAGTCTTAAGGAAAATACCTATCTCCACTTTCCAGATGTCAGCACACAGATGAATAAAGTGCTTTGATCAAAACACTTTCTTTTTATTACTGACTCCAAAATATCGTGGTTTTGTGGCTAAAATTAAGGATGTCCAGCTCCAATCTGGCTCCCCGGCCCCGTGGGTCTGCACACCCTCCTGCAGAGCCTTTTGAGGTTGCAGGCTCCCAAGATGTGACTGTCAGGTGCACAGATGGGTTCTACGCCTGTATTTTGGGCATCAGAGGAGATACCTCCCTCGACTGGGGATGGGAGGAATTCCAAATGTTCCCCTTCGCAGCAGTGTGTGCACAGATCTGGTCAGGGTTCACTGACCTCTGGGCATCTCCCAAAGCCATACCCCTGTCTGATGTGCTTGTAAAGTTTGGGGAGGACACAGGGCACTGACTTGCCAGAGCCACAGTGAGAGTTACTCAGAGTACCCTCTTTCAGTACATATTTGTATGTGTCATACTACAGATTACTGCTTCTCATCCTCCTTGCCTCCGGACAGTCTAGCAACTGCCAAAATCTCCTCCTGCAAACGAGCAGACCCCGCATTTCTTCTCAGGGTGTTCTGCAGGTACAGGAGACAAGGGACAACACTTGCCTCCATGTAAAACCCAGCCAAGTGCTAGGGCTGAAGCTCTCAACCACACGCGCCCATGGCACCAAGCACTGGTGATGTCTGTGGCTTCGGCAGCACAAGCAAAGCATGGCAGAGGCAGGTCTCCCTCCTCCCCAAGAAGATGAATTAGGGAGCTGTCAGCCAGGGACAGCCGCACCAGTTGTGTTGCTGTAAAGGGGCAGTGGAAGTGTCTTTGATTAATGAAACCACGATGCTTAGCTGTTACACAGCCCTTCATTGGTGGAGAGATGCCCTCATACAGGCTGGAAATGTTGCCAATTCTCTGGCAAGAGTTCTCCCGGACATGGGCTAGTCTCCTTTTGCCACCCGGCAGCACCACCACCTTTGCCTGGGTCTGTGCCACCTCCTTAGGGGTTCCCAGGGCTCACGAAGAACTAATTATTTCCCAATTAGAAGCTGGGAAGTGAACATTATGAACCTTGTCAAGCCAGTAAATTAACGTATCTGAACTGTGCTGGGCTTTGGTGAGAGCCCAAAGTGCCAAGGGCAAGGAGGTGTCAGCGAGAGGAGTGACTTGGAGATGGTGAGCTGGACACACCAAGCCCCAACACGGCTGGGGTCCCATCTGGTACTGGCATCAGCAGCTGGCAGCCAGCTGGGGAGCACTGCCGCAGGGCTCTGGCTCAGGGTCCCGCACTGGGCAGAGGGCTACAGGCACTACTGCTGGTGATGCCAGTTGGTGTGATGGCACTGGTGCACTGGCTGATTTTTGGTTTGAGTGGACTGGGGTTACCAGGCAGGAGCCATAGCGCTGGGTGCAACCTGCACCCCAAAGCCCCAGGGTACAGCTGTTCCCTCAGCAAATGCACGAGCGAGGACCATATTCCAGACCCAGAAGAGCCACACAGAACTGGGTGTTCCTTCCCACCCCTTCCCTCTGCTTGAAAATGCCAAGGGCCCTCTTGGGATGCTCCAACGACAGCAAGTCCCAGGATCCCCGGGAACGTGGGGACAGCTGTCCCAGAGAACAATGAGCACTTTCACCCAGGCTGTTTGTGCAAACCACCCAGTTTTCCACCCAAGTGCCCAAGGTGGAGACACAAAATGCTGATTATCAGCCATTCAGAGGCACCACTGACTACTGCTAAAAACAAGGGAGTTGCAAGTGGCATGGGGGGGACAGAGCATGGTCAGAGAGGGCAGTGTTCATGTGGATGGCTGGCCTGAGGCTACTGCTGTCCATCCAACAGCAACACCCTCCTATGGAAAACATTTTTTGGTAAGGATGATGGAAGCAGGAGGTGTCCCCTGAGCTAGCGCAGCCTGAGCACGGTGCGGTACGGGGCTGCCTGCATTGCCTTTGCCGCATCTGAGCTGGCCTCGCTCCCAGAACCGCACAAACATCTGCGCCAAGGGGAGCGAGCCGGTCACTGGCTGAAATCACGTTGGAAACTTGTCATCTCCTGGAAGAACAATGCAGGCAGATAATGCTGGCTGCAAGCAGGCTGTGGGCCGTGCTGGGTCCTACACCAGGGACGGCGGGCATGAGACTGGCAACTTTCCCCTCTATTTTTCTTCACTTTTTTTTCATTTAGACGCTCAAGCATTGGCGTGTTAATAGGAAGAGCACTGCCTCCAGCTCCCCCTAATCAGTTTTGCTCAGCCAGCAACATGTTCTGCAGAAAAATAAATAAATACCTTCCGGGTGAGCCAAGTTCTGAGCAGGACAGGATGGGATGCGAGGCCAACCCTGACAGCATGCTCTGCTCCCCCCGGCCCCGGCCAAAAGTACACAGCGTCCTGAACTGAGGAGCTCGGGTGTTGCTGAGCCATCCTGACGCTTGGGGACCTCTCCAAGGAGCCTCGTGTGCGACGACTCATCAATTAATGAGCAGCCTCAACCCCCTCCCCAATGTGCACAACAGGTTCCATGCAAATCTGGGAGCTTTTAAATTATACTGTTAATGAAAGCAAATAAAAGCAGTTAAAAGGCAATTTGCTCAATTGGTGTTAATATTTAAGCTCAGCATGGGTAAAGCAAGATCACAGAACTTCTGTTTTCCATGAGAAAACTTTGGGTCCTGACATTCCCACAGAAAGGACTGAGTGCAGCCACTGAACAATGTGCCAGGGCTGGGTCTCAAACCCCCTTAGCAATAGGCAATGAAGGTTTTTACTAAGAAAATATACCACAGTCCCCCAAGAAGCTTCCCATTCACAGACAAGACTGGAAATTCCTCCCCTGTCAAGGGGTGCAACCATAATCCCCCCAAATCTCTGCGATACAAGGCGTAGGGGAGACTTCCTGGGGTCTAAGAGACATTAAAGCCTTTGAACATGGGTGGGGAGAAGGCAGGAGCTGCCAGCCAAAGCCTCTCTTGCTGGGCAGGCGGAGGATGTCGACCTCAGCTGGCTCTCCCAGCTGTACCCCTTCCTGGGGGGAAGACATCCCTCACTGCAGCCGAGGCACAAGCTGTGCAAACCATCCTTTGGCCACCCAGCACCCAGGAGAACAGTGAGGGGTGAGGATCTCCTGTGCAAACCTTGCTGCCACGAGACCTGAGTCACCCATGCCCGTGCAGGCAGAGGAGCTGCTGGCACGATTCTAAGCACCACACCTCCAGCACATCCCCAGCTCACCATGTCACTGCAAGCGCATGTAAATCGACTCCTGAACACAGTGGGAATGTGGTGGCCACTGTGTGAGCAAAGAGCCAGGAGTAAATCACTGCCCAGCCTAAGGTACCATGAAGTGCCTGAACTCTAGCATCTCTGCTGAGCATGCTCTGAGATGTCATTCCCCACATGGGGATGTGGTGTCAAGCCCAGAGGTGCCACGACAGGAACAAAGGCTTAAAGAACAACATTAACAGTGATGTGGCATCAAAACCCAGCAATCTTCACATCCCTCTGTCAGACAGGGAGCTGGAGGAGGCAGAGTTCTATGTTACGCAGCACAAAGGCAAGGACACAGCTGAAGACACACTGCTGCTCCTCTGGTTTCTACAGCACATCTATGGCCAGCAGACCCATGGCTACTGCTTGCCCCTCAGTTAAGCACAACTCTTGGTAATGCTCTGTTTGGTGGGTAACGATGCTCCTGCATAAATTCACTTTCAAAACAGGAGATGCTGGTGAATGAGACCTTGATTTCTAATGGTTGGAAATATTTTGTACACTCTGCTGCTCCCTCTGTACCCCTTTGTCAGGGCTGAGGTTTGCAGGCTAAAGCGGGCACCAAAAGACCATCTGTAGCTCTCGTCTTTAGAGTGAAGTTTAAATAGGGGATGAATGAGCGCAGGAATTAATGAATGATAAAGCCGTATGGTTTCAGTCAGCCTCCTACGCCTGGATGTGGTATTCAAACCCTCCCAGCCTTCTGCCACAAAGAGAGGTTTCTAAGCTACAAAATAAAAGGGGGAAAAAGAAAAAAACGGGNCAAACCCAGTGACTTGCCTTGAAGTTCCCACCAGGTTTTCCTGCTCCAGCTTGGAAGAAAAGCATGTGTAAGCTAGGAAAATGGGGCTTTTCCCCAGAGCCAGCTCTGACAGCAAAAGAAGTCCCCAAGAGTCAGGTCTGGCAGGTTTTGGCTAAGTTGCCTGGTCCAACTGTGCCACCTTCCACTTTATCAGTCTTCCGTGTGTGTCCCTACCCCACCCTCTTGGTACAGGAGAAAGGTGCCCAGTTAAAAGCCAACAAACTTCAGAAGGCTCTAAGAGCTGTTTTAAGCAAGTAGCCATGGTGAGGGTGTGCCCAGAAACGCATCTGTTACAAAGCAGCTCCATTAAAAAAAAGATTGAGAAAAGAAACCCAAGGGTAGTGTGGGTTCAAGGAGTGCTTGCAAAAATGAAATCTTCTCCCTGGTGCTACAGAAGAGCAAACCCCCATCCCTGTAGCCCTGCTCATTGAGCAGTGTGGGGTCCCCCAGCACCCATGACAGACTCCAACCAGCACCCATGCTGTACTGGGCACATACTGGGCTGCCCCTGTGCGGTGAGCGATGCTATGGGGAGAGAAGATGCTATAGCTCATGGTGCCATTGGCCAAAGATTAAGAGGCGAGATCCAGGGAAAGAGCAGAACATGGACAGAGTTGCCATGCCTGAAATGCCCATGAGGTGAACCCAGGATGAAACACGTCAAATCTTTTTGACTCCTGTTGGAGAATCGAGGGCTTCTGTGGAGGGATTGCGTCTCCTCAAAACAACCCTCAAGAGACCAGCATTGAGGTGAAGGAAGAATGGCTCAATGCTGGAATGTTGCTTTTATTTTAAGAGCCATCATGTGTAAAGTATTAGTGTTTTTGAAATTGCATTCTCCAGTTAATTAAATGGACAATCTCTTGGACATAAAAAATGAAGAAACTAAAAGCTAGATGAAGAGAAAAGGCCATTGTGGAGCAGGGTGCTCCCTGTCATGCTTGCTCATCCTGACCCCAACACCTCGAGGTGTGCAGGTGCAGCACTTGGGGATGCAAATTGCACTGTGCTGAGACGCACCGACGGGACCTGGCATCACAAGACCCTGTGCTGAGCCATCCCACAGGTTCCTTTACCCCTCCTGAAGAGCCCATGGAAACCATACACACTCACTTCAGAGATTTTCTATGTATAGGGACATTTACTGACATGAAAAGCCTCAGGAGTTATCTGTGCTGCCATAAACCACCGACCTTCAGTTTTAGGCAGGAGGTAAAGTTCACTATCGATTGGACCCACCGTAATCTGTTTATAATTACTATTATCTCAGACTTAATCTTGCAAGAGGTCAACAGTTTTACAAAAATCTTGCAAGTTGTGTCTTTTGCCTCCCAACTTCATATTTGGGTCAAAAGGTCAACCACTGCAGCTTGCTAAATTGAGATCTAAGGAAAAAAAATGTGTGCTTCCATCCCATAGCCTCACCAGCACAGGGAGGACAGGGGCAGGTGCCGACCCGTGGTGCAGGCAAAGCACCCAAAACTCTGGAGCATCTGGGCTCGGAAGTCATGGGGAAGAATCTTCTCAGCTGAACAAGCTGAACTGTTCACAGGGTAGCAGCCACCACTGTCAAGGGGCTGGGGCATCTCCTGCGCTCTGGGATGCAGTTGATGCATCCTCAGTACAGGCACGTGGTCCTGGCACTGCCAGCTCATGTGGCAGAGTGCTCTGAAGATGCCAACCACCACCCTTAAAAGTACTGTGTGTTTGGACAGCCTCCTCCCTTCCTGGGTACACATACTCACAAAATGAGTATTTCCACCCCTGAGCTCTGCTTCTCTACCTGGTCCAGGGAGGTGACAATTTGAAGTGGAGTAGGAACCTGCAGGGGGCTGGGAGAAGCCCCAAAGACGGATGTAGACGTGACTTGATCCCTCATTGTGCTCCATATCATCAGATATGATTGTTCGCGTTATTTTACCCCCCAGGACGGGATGCTGCCAGGCAGTGTGACTCTGCAAAACCATTTTTGGGGACTAAAAACGTCCCTGGATGCTGCTGCGAGCCTGGTCAGGTCTGGGAGGCAGTGGCGAGGCTGCGAAGCGCAGCTCGGGCACGCGGAGCATTGCTCAGCTGCTCTGCAGGCAGGTGTCATAAACAAGCAGGCACATGGCAAACATATCGATTTCCCGGAGCTTATCGCGCAGCAACCAGTGCTCAGTTACCAGGCTACTTTAATATGTAATTTACTGCAAGGAGAGAGAGTGGGGCCGAGGGCGCCTGCAGTATTTTCCATGGTATAGACAGGGAGGCTGAAGGTGTGCGGTGGGCTCAGCCGCGCCACGCTGCGGGTGAGTGTGAGGGGAGGTTCAGCCTTTCCTGCCTCCAGCCCTCCTTAGTCTTTTTCAACTATTAAGAAAAACCCAACTCCTCACTGCTGCGATGGAGTGTTTACACAGATGCTATTAATCTTCTTCTGCAACTGTTTACACTATGAAAATATAGCCTCAGCTGCCTGTGCTCTCCATCTCCTTCATTTTAATTCAGATGCTTAATTTCTGTCAAAACAGAGCCCACCAAAATTACCTCCATCCATTTCTTCCATTTCTGGTGCTTGATTTGCCTTGTCATCTGAGAGCCACCCAGCAGAGCAGGAAGGGAAGACACGTGGAGAAGAGGGAGAGCGGTTGCATTTGGGGGATTTTTTTCCCCCAGCATGCCTGGGACCAGCCCTGAAGACCAAGGTCAGCCTGCTTTGTACGTGCCCAGCCTGAGAGAATGCTGCCATCCTGCGCCCCACTACCAACCTGGACTGGTAAAGCTCCGTGGGGTGGAGGGGATGCTCACTCTGACTCCATCTCTGCAATAGCCCAGGAGCAAACCCTGGAGGCACCTGCCCTCCTAAGACACTGCAGCTTCTGAGCCCTTACCTCCTGCACCATATATGTCCAAACAAGAACAAGCCACCATCCAAGAAGTGATGGAAATCCAGCCATTCCTGCACAGATTGTACCAGCAAGCACAGTTTTGGCAGGGAAAGAGCCATCCTCTCCCTCCTGGCACCATTACCCACGTCCATCCCTAGATATTAGGAAGAATTTCTTTACTGAAAGAGTGGTAAGATATTGGAATAGGCTGCCCAGGGAGGTGGTGGAGTCACCATCCCTGGAGGTTTTTAAGAAGAGGATAGATGTGTTTCTTCAGGGGATGGTTTAGGGATAAGAGTAGTGTAGGGCTATCGGTTGGACTAGATGATCTTGAGGGTCCTTTCCAACCGTTACGATTCTGTGATTCTGCGTCAGGGCATCCTGCAGATGCAATAGGTGAGGGAATCCTGGGACCTATGTGAGGTTTGTGTTGCCAGGGCCCAAATTTAAAAAAATCCTCTTTGTACAGTGCCTCTCAGTAGATCTTTTGGAATTTACAAGATAAATACTAGTAATTTGATTCTTATCTTCTTCAAATGCAATTCTAAGGCAATTCTGTGTAAAGGACACTAATTATGGCCTGAGGGGAAAGAAAAGGTAACCCATCAGTGAGAATGCACTTGAAACGTTAAAGGGCTATAGGACACTGAAAAGTTAAATAGATTTCAAATCTGCTCTTGCAAGAACAATAATTTGTTGGGTGAAAAATATTTCCTGTACCATCCCTGCTCCCAAGCAGGTGCTTTGGGTGACCAGCTTGGAACTGCTCTGGAGATCATGTCAGCCAGGTTCGCGCCCAGTTTGCTGCTGTTTGGGCTCTGCAGATCTTCCAAAGGCTGCTCAGTTGTCCAAGAGCAAGGCTGAGAGCAAGAGCTGTGCCATGATAACCAGATCCTAGTGCACAGGCAGATGTGTTTCTTTCCACCCTCATTTCCCTGCCGTTATTTACTAACAAAAAGACTCATGTTTATACAAACAGGAATGTGATCAGCAACATACATGGAGTGTGGCAAAACAATCACTCCGCAGCCCAAATATTGTGTAGGTTCCTGAACACATTCTGGCTCTAATGTGTGACTGGGGGCCAAGAGCCCCACCATGTGCTCCAGTCACCCAACAGCTCCCTGTTTACAGCTGAGGAACGTCCTGAGGAGGAGGAGGAGGATGGTGGGGAGATCGCACTGGCCACCACACATGACACGGTCCAAAAGTTACAGCACCTATAAAATAATAAAACCTGACCCCAGGACACAGAGCCAGGATGTGGTGGAAGACAACGCAGGAAAAATCAAAGGGATTTGTCAATCCAAAGGAGGTCTTGTCTAATGGGCTGCCACTCCAAAGAGCCCAGTGGGAAAGCCTCCAGAGCCCAAGAGGCGCTGAGACCCTGAGCATGAGCAGCCATGGCTGTGGCATCTTGAAGGGCAGAAGCTGAACTGTTGGTTGGGCTGAACAATCGTGACTGGCAAAGCTCATGATTTATTCATTCCAGGGGAGGGAGGAGAGGTGCTGTTTCCAAACAGGTGGGTGGCTGGCAACAACATCCATCGCTGTTGTCCCTCCATTTTTAATCTTAATGTGGTGACACTTGCAACTAACTCATGTCTGGCCCACCAGTATGGAGCAGATGCCGTACAAAAGGTGACAAGAGGTAACTGAAAATACAAGTGTCATGGACCAGAGCAGAAGATCTGCCTCAGCACTGACACTCGGCCCAAGAGATGACAGCGATGGCATCCAGAAGATGACTAGGGGGGGCATGTGAGGCAGAAAAGCCATGGTCCAGGAGGCACTGACTAGACATCCAAGTGTGACCTGGGGTCAGCTCCAGGAACCAAGACGCTTCTCACAGTACAGATTCTATCCAACATCACAGCAAGAGAAGCAGCAGCACTCACCCCACAACAGCAGCTTTGGCAACAGCCGTTTTCCCCAACATCACGTATACAAACATTTCCTACTGCCCTGCTTCCATGATTCAGCAATTCAAATCCTGGTAATAAAACGTGTGGTAATCCACATATTTGTCTGGAAGAATGGAAAATTCTGCCTTCAATGACTTTTGAGAGCTGTGCAAGTAAAGACAGACGTTTTCCCTTTCTCACATTGAAGGAAAAATACAGTTATATAAAATGGCAAAAGAATCAGCTCATTAGTTAATAACTGTGACAAAATCCCTACATGGGAGAACCAAGTGGCTGAGAAATTAAGCTGATGTATGTAAAGAAGGAAAAAATCCCATGTTCAACATACACCTGGCCCTGAGCTGTGAATTAGCTGGAAAAGAGGAAGACAGATGTCCAAACACAGACATAGGCCTTGCCATCACCACTGCAGCCCAGCACAATGGCTTGACAGAGCAAACCCAATGCCCTCACAGTCTGACTGTAGTCCCCTGGCAACAGCACCGTCGGCACCAGCCAGCACCCCACACCAAACCCAGAGAGACCAGGGACTCAAAACGCTCATCCATGAGGCCAGTGAGGATGTAAATCCCACTCGTGGCATATCCATACAAGAAGTTGCAGTGCTGAGGATCAGCAGCTGCACCCATCCAACCCAGGAGAGCCCCAGCCTAGCCACACAAACACAACACAGCACGATTTGCTTTCAGCGTTGGCAGGAAGAACGTCCCCATTGCTTGCTCTAGGTCAGTGATTCTTATCAGCCCCCACCAAATGTACACGTGATGGAACAAAACACCCAGGCAGACTGAGGGTAGGAGGAGAAGAAAGCAAGCAGTGTTTGCCTCTCAGCCTCAGCTCATGATGCCCACCCATTATGGGAGCAAACAGGCTCTGGCACACTGGTACATGGGGCTGCAGCCCATGGTGTGGTGCATGGCAGTGTCTGATGGCCCCTCCTCAACACACACATTGCTGGTGGGAAGCTTGCCGTGCACAGCCTCTTTGTTGACTTAGCAACAAAGGTGTTAATTAGGGAGCTGCTCTCCACCTCTAGCTGGAGGAGGATGTGGCAAAGTTGCCCAGATTGGCAACGCCAAGTCTTCACCGCTTGGCCAGAAGATTGGACCCTGCTGCCATGCACTGTGGGACAAGGAGAAGGAAAGCATCCTGAGTGCCATCCTTGTGAGACGACTGTCTCTGCTCCTCCATGGGGCACCCCTCATCATCCTCTACCACCCTCTTTTGCCATATTCTTCAAACCTCCTTCTGGATGGGCACAGCTGGATGTGTTCCTCTCTCAGTTGCGAGATCTGACATGAGCTCTCCTCCTGGCTCAGCCTTGCAGGCACTCTGATGTGCCAGAGTGGCACTGGCAGGCATCACCCAGGCTCATACAGAGCAACAACCACACTGATGGCACACGAGTTGCCAGAGCCACTCACTCCCCCCATCCCTGTGCTGGCTGTACTTGTCACCCGCTCCAGGGCTGCTGGCAGCAGCTCCCACCCCGCTAAATAATGCATTCACCAGCAGTAATTGACACAAGGGAGGGGTGATATACATTTCTGGGCTGCTTTTGGTTATATTTGGTCAGACGCTGAGGGAAGAGCTGCCTCCAGCAAAAGGGACAGATAAGCCAGAAATCAATACCAGTGATTGCCTCTGCATCCCGAGTTCTCAGCACCCCAGGAGCTGGGAAGCCTGTTTCCAAAAGCAGGGCTGGAAGCACCCCACAGGCAGGGCCAGGGGCATTCCTAGTGCTGCCCTGCTCTCACCCAGGTACTGCTGACTCAGCACCCTGTGGGCTGGGAGCTGCCAGTAGCCCCGTTCCCACTGTGTCATTCGTTTTCCACAGCCCCTGCTGCCCTAAATGTGATCTTTCCTGCAGCTTCCCAAAATGCAAAGCCCCAAATCCTCCCAAAACTGCCCCCAAAAACACTGCCCTTCAACCACTGTAACAACCAACTAAAAGACTGGGGGAAGGAGCAGCAAAGCTGTAACGGTGTTTCTCCATCCCTCCCCCTGAGAGAGAGAGACAACTTGGGAACCAAACCCAACAACTCATTTTACTTTTTTTCCATGGAAAAGGTTTTCATCTAAGTTAAAATTCTCCAAAAAAAGATTCCTGGTGGAGGGAAGTGGGGTTTCTGCTGGTTTCATTGCACAAAGCTGGTTCCTCTGCAAGGCAAGTGGGAGCCAGGCTCCAAGCATCCATCATCTGAGCTCCCAGTGAGTTATGGCAGAGATGGGAGCCTCCCTCCTCTGCCCCCTAGAAGGTGAGGGCAGTGTGGGCAGAGCTGCCCAAAAAGGTTCAGCATGCTACTGGCCACCACTCTTGTTCACAGAATTGTCTGCTCTCAGCACTTGGGATATTTTCTATGAAGAGGAGGAAGGAAGAAAGAGAAGAGGAAATCACCAAGTTACTGGTAAAAATAGCAGAACACCCAGCAGGGAGGTACAGAAGGTTTCGGTTCTGAGTGTTTCGCAGAAAGGGGCCCTGGTGTGCAAGCTGGTGGGTGCCCAGCTGCGCTCTGACCACCCCTCGTCCTTGTGCTCTGGGCTTGCCGTGTGCCACTGGCAAAGAGGAGCTGTCCTGGTGTCAGTGGTGCACCACCCGCGCCCTGCGGCTGGGTGTGAGCAGGATGGTGTGCCAATGCCGCAATGGCATGAGTAGAGGGGGGCTGGTGAGGGGCCGGCAAGGCGTGGGAGTTGCACAATGCCTGCACCTTATCTCTCTCACGCCAAGGCAGTTTGTGTGTGTTGCGCAGCAGGCTGTGACTGCAGCTCGTGCCCAGCTGTGATAAGATACCTGTCACTGGTGCTTGCTACGCTGCCAGCCTGAATTCACACGGTTTGTGAGCAGGTTGTTGGGTCTGCCTGCACCCACCATCCCCTTGCTGCTTCCCCCCTCTCAGGCAGGGCTTTCCTGGACCAACTGGAGCATCTCATTCCAGACCTGGAATACATTCAAGCAGTAACGATACCCAAGCTCACAGCTGTCCCCACTTCTGTGCCACAGCAAGTCCTGGCAAACCCCCGAGAAGCCAACAGAGCAGCTAAAGCTATACAGTAAAATCTGGAAACCCATGAACCATCCTGAAAGCCCTGTGATGCCATACGTGCATGCTTCTAAGAAGACCAGCTGGGTTTTGCTTGGATTTTTTTAACGTGCAGTCTGTGCTGCGGTTAAATAGAATTTCCTAGAGTCGCAGCCTTTGCGGGTTTAGTCTGTGCACACCAAAATTAGTACAACCTGTCCCAAAATGACATAATAAAAAACATGTAGTAAGCGTTTTGCCTTTATGTATGTCAGCACTGGTTTTAAGGAGGATGAATCACGCTTCCTCCTTAGCACTCCTTTCTAATATGATTTACTATAAATAATGCATGGAGAAAAGAAGGAGAGAAGGTGACAAAGGGTAAAGCACATAGAGCCCAGCACCATCCCCAAACTCATTGGCAGGAGGATAAAAGCACTTTCAGCAGTCATGGTGGAGTTGCAAACAGTATGTGGGTTGTAGTTGGTGTGGTACCTGCTGCATAATGAAAATCTGAAATAACATTAAATACTAGGCAGTAATGTTTTGGTTTTTTGATGTTTATATGTATATGAATTGCACCATGCCTTTAGAAAACTCCCTAGGAATTACTTACAATAAACACAGGTCCTCACCAATGGGAAACCCCATTTCCAGCCTTCATAGAGTCCAGGCTCTGGGTGCAGGATGGGACATCCACCATGCCAGGGTTTGGCTCTTCCAACCACAAGGCACAATGCCAGGAGCCGTGCTGGTATTCTGGCAGGCAGATGGCTTTTGGCAGGAAATCTGACTCGGACCTCGTGGTGTGGCACAGTAATTTCACGTGGACATCAAAGCCCAGCACTTCCAGTGGCAATGCCACCAGGGACCACTAGCCTCCCTGCCTAGGTACCCATCTCCTGTCAGGTATTTGGGCTCTGCCCGACCTTGTGAACTCACTGGCTATGGAAATGGGCAGAGGTTTGACATTTTTAAGTTCCTCTTTGTTTTTCCGCTTGCTCAATGTCTGCCATCTTTATAGGTCACCAAGGTGAACACAGGCACCTTCCTCCCTGCCACGAGCTGCATCCGCAGGTGGATGGAGGTGTATTTTTTTTGAGAGGGGGCCACAGATGTGCCCTCTGTGGCAGTGGTAAAGTGAGTGCCATAGCATCACCTGTGCCAGCATCCAGCAAGGCTCTCCCTGATACTCTGTGAGCCAGGCACTCCACTCCTCATACAGCACTCAGCAGAGCACAGGGTTATCAGCCCGGCTGATACACGCAGATAACAAGCCCATCTCCTGTGCTGACACCGGTAACGAAGCAGGGTGTTTAACACTGATTTATGGCGGGTGGCTTGAGCAAGGCTCACAGCACTCGTGCCCACGTGGAGAAGTATTTCCTCCATTGCCTATTGCCCCAGCTTGTTCGCTAAACAGCATGCCAATAAAACGGTACTGAGACGACAAACACCGATGGAAAACTAAACCGGCACAGCAGGGCGTGTATCCAACCATAATCTACTTAAAATCAGTTAAGAACACTACAGCGAAAATGATACGGGTGGCCCTGGCCCGTGGCCAGAGCACAGAGCCTCACGCCTACAGCCCCAATTTGAGGGCAATGCTCTCCTTTGGCTGCAAAGGGGCTGCGCTGGTGGATGGTCAGCTCAAAAAGACGAATCCACCTTTATGTGCGAAAGCGCATGAAGTCCAGCAGGTCTTAGTGCTCACACAAAGGTCTCTGCTGCTCCTTACATCAGCTGTAGCAGTTACCCCAAACGCTGCAAAGACAAACCTGTGTTCAAAGCCGATACCAAGAACTGCAGGCACTAGATTAAGGTCAATACCCACACAGTGCTCCTGGACCACCCCACAGCAGGTCTTTGCAACCAGGCTCGAGCCTGGGAACAACAGTAGATGTCATGACTACATGGAAAGCTCTGAAGCCCATATTGAAAGGTGTCTAACCACATGTAGATCCACCCACTTTCTTTGCATTTATTCAAGAGGATGCATAAACCTTTCTCTGCTGCTTGTGTTACATAAGCCTCTTCCACCTGAATGTCCTTATGTGACACACTCCTTGTTCCACCTGGTCCCCATCCCATGGCCATGTTGCAAACACTGGTCTCTGTTGGGGCCAGAGAACAAACCAACCTCTGTGAAGCCCAACAGGACCATGGAGGCATGAGAATGCTGCCATCACAGTGGCATTCTGGCAGTACCCATGGGCACTTATCACCCATTGGGATGTAGATGCCCGCACATCCTGACAGTGACTGCCTTGATAGTGCCAGAGAGAACGATGTCTGGTGAAGGACTGAACCCACCGTAATGCACCAAGTTACCGAACACCAGGCCAGGGGATGAAAAACCCCTTGCAGGCAGTGTGACACAAGCCAGGACTGCCGGGTGAGGAGGAATGAATGGAACAGGCTAATTTACACAGGAAGTGAGCACTTACCAGACCCTTCATCCCAACACACAAAAACCCCTGCCATCTCTGGAAGCAATTACACCCAGTTAACATGATCTGCCTGCCACTAAAATTAACTGCAAACAGAAATATTTTTCACTTTTGCAACAGGAGATGCCATGGCCCCGTGTTTGGCTGCTGGGAAATATTTAGTAATTACTCATTTAAAGCCTCTCCTGAAGCTGTCAAGAAGGGTGAGGGGGGTGGGAGTAAAAGAAAAATCTTGCTAATTGTGAGCAAAAAGGAAAATGCAGATTGTTTTACTCCATCTAAGGAAAACAGATTTACGCGCTTGTGTGACTAAAGAGCCAACATCCCGTCAGAGCAGGGAATGCTGTAGGGATGCTCCGTCATGAGCTGCCTGGGCTGCTCCACACCATTTCTATGTGCCATAGGGAAAAGGAAAAGAGTCACTAGCATCACCCCTGAAACAGCACCAGCTCTCTGAGTGTCCCTCTGTACAGCCAATAAATACATCTCTAATCAACATCACTCCATGAGTTATAATGAGAACTGAAAAGGCTCCACAGTGTTTGTCAAGCCGTTGCAGGCAACATCAAGTGAGCACACTTTGGGGAAGAGCCACCCCAGTGTCCTTGATCAGGCAGGTTTTATGCATCAGGGTCCCAGCCCTGCAGCAGATGGGGATCAGCTGGTGCAAACCCACCTGTCCTGGTCCCTGGCACATGAGCAAGCTTGGGGAAGGTGCTGCAGCCCAGTCAGAGGGCATGCAGCATCCCCACTGCCCAAGGAAGCTTGTCTGCCAGCAGCACAATGTGAACAGTGCTGGGCATCCCACCAGTAGGGAAGGTACAAAAGTTACTACTGGGCAAGGGTAAAATGAAATAAAATTTTTTTAAAAATTCAAAATGGGCATTTTCTGATGGGAATCTCAGTTTGGCTTTGAAATGCATCACCTACATAATAAGGCAATGCAGAGTAACAGAGGGAATAACGTAGAAGCTGAAGGAGGCTCTTCCCCTCTTCACCAGGAGCTGAGTATGGAAACGGTTAAGTCCCCCACTGAATAAATCAAAAGTTCAAGGCTGCAGCCCAGCCCACAGTATTCCCCCTCTGCCCATGACAAGAACCAGAGAGCCCCCGAAATCCCAAGCATCCTGAGCAGGGTCTCGGCTAGCGCTCACAGGTTACACGCTCGGGGTCAGCGCTGCGGACCTCAGCGGCAACATTCATTTCCTGCACGGGGCACGTCCCCCTGCCCATAAAGCTAATCAGGGCTTCCTCACTGCATGGCCGTGGCCGGTGACGCTGGTTCCCATTAGCCCCTTATGATGCCAGGTGCTGCTAATAAGGGCCATCAGCAAAAAACTGGAGCTGCCGAGTCACCCTCGGACTCTGGAAGTAATCATGGGCAGAGTTTGGGGGGCCGCTGGCTTGTTTTTTTCCCTCCTTTCCCCCTTGTTTTCTACTTTTTCTCCTTTTTTTTTAAAGTTTCAGTTGCAGCAGAACATAAATCGCCGAATACTTAAAATAAAAAACAGCCACTGTATCAGGCTACCAAAATTAACACTAATAACATCTCGCAAAGCACTTGGGATCCGATTTATCATGTTTATTGCTTTAATGGTGCACTGCATCTGTTTCTCACTGTGACATGTCGAGCAGTGCCAACGTGCCTAATGGTATTAGTAGTATAACGCTCAGCCAAGCCCCACAGAGATGGAGGGAGGTGAGGCTGGTGGAGAACGAGCCAAATGCACAAACATCTTCCTACGTGGCTATGCAGAATTTGCTATGGCTTTAACTTTACAGCTCTTTGCAGAGAGCAGACCAACTGACTAGACCTCACAGGCACAATTAGGTGTTGTAACTTGGACCCTACGGGATGCTGTAGGGTCCATGATGCAGGAGCATTTTGGACTGGCAGGAGCACCAATGTGTGGTCCTGCACATATAGCTGCAGCCAGGTATATTTGCTGCTCTTCTGCACTTCAGGAAGGGGAAAAGAGGGAAAAAACCTGCAGTTTGGGGAGCTGTGGCTGGCCAGCAGCCAGGGTGAAAGAGCAAGCCTCCTTAGTCCTGCCCTTAACACACTCCACTGGAGCACACAACTTTCAGGTGACAGCTCAGCCATGAAGCCTCAAGAAGCCAGACTCAGACCTGGAAACTGGACCAGAGGCTTTCCCCAGGGTGCATCCCCAGCAACAACAGGCACCTTCCAGCCCTAACCGCTCCCAGGAGAGCACAGCCTACTGCCAGGCTCTGTCAGCCTCACGACGCCATCATCCCAAAGCACTTTCATTTTCCAATCGAGCATCTCCATCTCACATAGCCACACATGGCAAATGCTGCCAGTGAGCAGCATCGTTATGGTGGGTGAACTTCTGAGCAGCACCAGGGTTTGGATGCTTGGCCACGCTGCTAACTAACTTCACCTAATTGCATCCCCCATGCAGACTTCCTTTTTGCAATTGACATTAAAAAGACAAAACCTTTTATAAAGTTTTAAGGTACTTAACTTCCTGATGAAAAGCTACTCTGGGCTCAGCATGGCACTTACATTACAGTTCGGGAGGTTTTTCTTCATACAAAATGACCCAAAAAGGGCTGCTGAACTATGGCTTTTTTGTCTGCAATTAGAAGCCATGATCAATACTAACATTAGATTAAGTTTGAACTTTGCTGAACCTAGAAGGAAATCTTTTATAAAAAAAATTAAAGAGTCGCCAACTCAATACACACTCAATTTGTCAAAATCACAAGCTTGGTAAAGAAGGAAAAAATAAATAAAAGGATCACACAGAAGCCAGCGGGTTCTAGGAGCTGAAAACCCAGATCAGAGTCAGCACTAAGGCTTGCAGCCACCAAAAGGTCGCAGCCCAGTGCTCTTGACTTGCCCATGCTGTGGTACGGCACATACAGGGCTGCCTCGAGGCTGAGGATGGCAGGGAGCCACGCTCCCGCACAGGACTGGGTTAGTTGGGTGACCATCCCTTGGGCACCCTCTGCCACCCGGGGGGAGCGAACCTCCACCTCTTCCTGAATCCTGGCAATGAGCCAGCCTGGTCCTTCCTCTGCTTTATCCTGCATGAATTTCCCATGCTATGGAAGACAGGAACAACACTCAGAAGGCTCCGAGACTGTAAACATATATATTTATACTTAGGCACGTATGTATGTAAACAAACATACCCATCAAACGTATACACTCACTGGCGCAATGTAAACAGGCACAGTGCACATTGGCACTGAACTCCCTGCAGACAGAGCTCTAGATGGGTTTGGGCTTTGCCTGTCACCTGCTGGGGCTTTGCACGTGAATGGCATCGTGTCGGGCAGCTGAGCATCCCGGCGGGCAGCCAAGCATCCTGTGGTACTGCCAGGTCCCCTCCTTGGCAGCTGTCCCCAGCCCCCAGCTAACTGCAGCTAGGAACGACTCTGCTCTGGGCACCTCCATGCTCGCTTTGGGTCAGAAAGCAAAACCACAGCACAGCAGAAAGAGGTCAGCAAAAGCCAACAGTCGATGAGCAGCACTGCAGTGCCCCCAGTACCTCCTGCGCGGCTGAGGGAGCTACTGCCAGGATGTTAGAACAGGGTGCCGATTCCCACAGACCAGCTCCCGGTCAGGCACTGGAGTGATGAGGAGCCTGTAGCCAGCACAGTGCAGCTGCCACCACTGCCTGAGCTGCTCCACCAGAGAGTTACAGATCCCAGGCTAGCATAGATGCTGCTTAACAGCTACGTGAATACAATAAGATCCCACAAATCTTCCCCAGATGGCAAATTTCACAACATATTAGAAAGCAAACAGTGTAAAAAAAGCCATGAAGACCCTGTCTGCACACAAAGCACGGTGGATTAGACTTTTAGGGGTTGAGGGTGAGTTCATTTGACTGTTGCCCAACACCCCTCAACATGAATGGTCTTACAGATTAGTTTAAAAATGGCTCAAAGGATTTGCCTTGTCCTGCAAAGTTTGCCAACACCAGGTGATCTGTCTAAAAGAAAGAACAGGCAAACGGAGCTGAAACAACTGCATCCGAGGCTTCGCTTGCAGGGGCTGGTGTTCAGCTCTGTGCTTCGGTCAGACCCATATGCCCACCTCAGCACTGCGTGTACCCAGCATGCACCCAGCCTCTGATAAGGATCATGAATAATTAAGAAATAAACTACATCCGCAGCCATGCTTGTCAAAATAAGCCAAGCCCAGGAAGGTGATGGGAAATAGGTGCTGTTGAACCGGGCAGCTGGGCCACACACCCCCATCTCCTGAACACTCTGGGAAGGATCTGACCTTACAGCCCACCCTGCCTCAGGGCAGACCTTCGGCCCTCCCTTTTCCCCTTCAAGCCCCAGAGCAGCGTCTGGTGCCACGCTGGAGACCGTGGCAGAAAGGCACGTTAAAATTCTCTCTGAGCCTTCACTGCAGCTCTCCTCCGGTGACGTTTGGTCTGCATCACCACACACTGAGGCACTTCAGGCACGCTAACCGACACAAGCCCCGGCTCTGCCACTTGCAAGATGGGAAACAAAGCAGAAAGCAGCTGTGCACACTCACAGAGCCAGGAGACCTCTCCAAGGAACTCGTCCGAGGGGCGAGGGTTGTTCCCAGCAGGCTCGGAGAGTCCTCCCAGCCCAGGAGGCAATGCTGCCGAAGCCAGAGAAGCCCCAACGCTGGAAATGTTCAGATGCTGAACATGTGGGAGCTGCTGCTCTGGCACCCAAGACCGGCTCAGGTGTACCCCACAACACTCGGTACCCCACCCCACTCACGTGCTGGCAGCACCGGCTGCCCCGCCAGAGGCGTGTGCTGGCGTGGCCACAGGCTCCAGAGCGCCTTATGTGCATCAGGACTAATTAACCTGTTGATTCATTAAAAAACTGACACACGGCACAGCCCAGGGAGGCTGCAAGCAGCTCCTTAGCGCTGCCATCCTGCCGCGGAGTTGCAGCCATGCCAGGGGCCAGCACAGTGCTTGCAGAAGCATGCCCAGCACCAAGGGGTACGACTAGCAATGCCGACTGAGGTGCAATAATTAACTCGACTCTTTTCCCTTGCCAAACTAGGGTATGAGCTCTGGTCCCTGCTCCCACAATCAGGATATCATAAACAGGGGAGCACCGAACTCATGTGCTGGTAACAGCCACTGTGCTCCCATCCCACAGCAGTTCCCTGAGGAGTAGGGCTTGTCATGAGCACAAAGGTCCCCCCACCCTGGGGAGCCCCAAAAATGCATCCACAGCCACTGGAGGTTCCATCCCGAAGCCATCCCACAAGGGATGGAATGGTGGCTTTGCAGCAGCACGAGCCCTCTGTGCTCACTCTGGCACTACTCAGCCCAACCTACCTGCCACTTTGCACAAAGTGCAAATGTTTCCCGAAGTGGGAAGCTGAGCAGCGTAAAACTACCGGCCTGGCAAGACACTGCATGCGGCTGTCCCAAATGCCATTGCTGTGGCCGGGAGCGGAGATCCCATAGGTCTCTCCCTGTCTTGCCTCACACGGATGTGCCCCGCTGCTGTTGCAGGAGGGATCAGCTCTCAGAAGAAGGTGGGCAAGGGCAGCCTGACCCCATGGCATCCCTTTACACACAGATCCCTAACTCAAAGGGCAGTAACCATGAGCCATTCAGCAACCAGCAGCCAGGGAAACCAGCAGGGTTTGTGCTAGCACTAAACACCTATGGCTTGAGCCCCATCAAGGCTGTCCTCCTCAGCCAGCATTCACTGGAAGGAACCTTCTGGCATGGCTACCAGACCTGGAAAAGTTGCAACAGCTGCCCCTTCGCGCATGCTGCTCTGCGGCCTGTTTCTGGGGTACACAGCAAGAACTTTGCACCGGCATTCGCGACAACCAATTAAAAACCGAATTGCTCTGGCAAGATCCCAGTGTGGAACGCATTGGCACTCACCTGTGCTGCTCGAGGGTCTCATTGTCCGGCAGCTCTGCCCCACACACGCTACACTGCTCGCCCAGGGCTCTGCTTTCTGTCTTCATGCCAGCTGCCAGTTCCCCCAACTTGCTGAAGAGCTCCCGCTGGATGAAGCCCTGGGGCAGCAGTCCCCCATAGGTGCTGAAGTCCATGGAGACAGCCAGGGCTGGTTGCACATGGAGGGCGGATGCCACAGCCGGTGGCATGCCAAGCACTGGCTCAGTTTTGTGGTTTGGCAGGAGGGTGTAGATGCCCAAGGGCTTCTCACCCTGGGTGGCAGTGGTGGCAGAGGGCTCTGGCCCCAGTGGCAGACCCTGACTGGGTTCAGAGGGTGGCTCAGTGCCCTCCTCACGGGTGTAGTGCAGTTCACGGGCACTGGTGATGACACTGCCTCGGGTTGGGGTGCCAGGCCCTTCCTTGCCCTTCTCTTCGGGCTTCTCACCACCTGAGGCACCAGGCTCAGCTGCCTGGGGGCTGTCACGGTTGGAGGCCTCGTCCACCTGCATCACTTCAGTTTTGACCTCAGTGAGGCCAGGGGGGCGGCGGGCGGCGGGGTGTGAGTCCTCATGGGTGGTGGGCGGCAGGCCACCCTGCAGCAGTGACTGCCCAATGGTCATCAAGCTGTCCACTGCTGCCTTCGTAGGGCTCATAGCAGAGAGGGTGGTGAAGGAAGTGGAGGCAGAGGGGCTATGTTCTGCTGTGGCCACCGGCAGGCTCTGGCCAGCTGTGCTGGTGTAGCTGCTCTCCTCACTGACAGGCTTGGAGATGAAGAGGCCCTTGATGTACCTTGACTTCCTCTCCTCCTCTTCCTCGGAGTTGGTGACAGGGGCTCCATCAGCCATGGTGACTTCGGCATCATTGTCCTCGGAGGCCTGGATGGTCTCCAGGATCTTCAGGCACTGCTCCTCCAGGTACTCAATTTCTAGGATCTCAGCAGCATAGAGGAGATCGTCCAAGTCTTCAACCTTGGCCTGCAGAGTGGCAGTGTAGGCATACTCCAGGATCTGCTGGAACGTCTTTGGTGATAGGAAGTCCAGGGTGTAATGCTGGCTGTTGCGGTGGAAAAGGATCTCGAACATCTTGCTGGTGCAGGCCAGCACTGTCCGATGTGCATGGAACTCCTGGCTGTCCACCATGATCACCACGTCGCAGAGCGTCCCCGCCAGGCGCATCTGGTTGGCTTTGTGCAGCAGCCCGGTGGGGTGGCAGGGGTTCTGCAGTTGGATCATGCCCATCTTAGTCAGATCCATGGTGCTCCCGAGGCTCGCTCATCAGGGTGCCTTGCCACCGTCGTCGTCACTCAAAAATGGGACCAGCTTTGTGTGCCGACTATCTGCGAAAACAAAAGGCAGAGGGGGGAGAGGAGTGGAGCAGGGAGGGGAGGAAAGGGGTAGAATGAGGGAGAAAAAGGGGAAAAAGAGAAAAGAAAGATAAAGGATGGGGGAAGAGAGGGAGAAGAGGAAAGGAGGAGGAGAGGAAGGAGGACAGGAGAGTTAAAGAGAGGAGAGGAGAGGGAAAGGACGTAAAGAAGAGGAGGAAGAAGAGGAAAGGAAGAGGAGAGGAAGGTTAGCTCTCAACCAGTCGCCGAAAACTTTCTCCGTCAAGCTCGCCGGAGGCCACCGGCTGCCGGAGCCGCTGCCGGAGCCGCGAGGGAAGGGACGCGTCCCCCCTGCCGCCGCTCGGCTCCGCTGTAACCGTCTCACCGGTGGGGCTGCACCGGGAAGCGAAGCCCCATCAGGTGCACGTCGGCGGGAGCGTGAGGGGTGATGTGTGTTCCCGGTGGAGGGTTCCCGGCGCATCCCGCCCCCCCTGCCCACGGCACTCACGGCGGCCGGCGGCTGCTCCGGCAGTTCGCACTGCNCCCCCGGCCCCGCCCCGAGGACCGGCACAGGACCCGCACCCGCCGCGGCACCTTGCGGGGTGAGCGTCAAGGCGGAGCGGAGAGACCCGGCAGCAAACATTAAGGAAGCGAGCACAGGAAGAAGAGCCGGGACCGTGGAGGGCCCAGGCACCGGGGGAACAGAGGCCTGGGAAAACCCAGTACCATGGGAACTGAGCACCGGAGCACCCAGAACCAGGGGAAGCCGAACACCAGGGGAGCCCGGTACCGCGTGAACTGAGCATCAGGGGATCACGGCACCAGGGGTGTCTAGGCACTGGGGAAGCCTGAGCATGGGAAGAGACCAGTACCAGGGGAGCCAGAGCACCGGGGGAGCTCCAGTACTGGGGAAGAGGCAGTACAGCCCCCTTGGACCTGCCATACCTCCACCCCACCTATCCGTGGCACCCCAGGGAGTAACTGTCCCCATGCACAAAACCTGCCCCCAACTCGACACCTACCAGACTTTTAACAGCCCAGCCCTGGTCATCCCACACCAAGAGGACATGGGTGCCTAGACTGAACACTGGGAGAGGGTAAAAATCCATCAGAAAGCCAAGCTTTGTGTTTGGCCATGGATTTTGGCTTGAAGGTGTTCTGGGTGTAATGTGACACAGAGGAAGTGTCGCCCCAATAAAGCTTATTTTGCATCTACACTGCATCAGCACTGCTCATATGTGATGTGGTGGATTTTAAAGGATGGGTGATGGAGGTCTGCCGTCAAAGATGGGCAATGATGGCCTAGGGAAGGGAGCAAAACAGAATAGGAAGGGGACACAGGGCATGCCGGTGGCTTGGTGACACCACCAACAGCAGCAAAGTGCAGGCTGCAAGATGCAGAGCATTCCAAACTGGGGCCCCAGGTGCCCTGTGCTCAGTGCGCTCACAGACATGTGGCACCTTTGGGGACGGTACGGTGGCAGCCACATGGCGCTCTCCTCCGCCCCTCCCTGTCACACCACAGCCAGCACAGGACCCAGCATTGTCAGCTAAAACAACAGCTATGGCCGGTATTAGTACAAAGATACCCTTGGGGTAAAGCAGCGCAAATGTAATCTAAGGAGAACGTTATTATGGGGAAGTGTGTTTATAATTATAATGGGATTTAATGTACTTTGGGACCAGATGATAGCAGTCATTTAACGAGAACAGCCTAATAACAGAGGCCTCGCATGGAAAGCCGGCGCAGCTCGGATTATTAGACGCGTGTGATAACGCAGCACTCACAGTGCTATACTGCGAGGTAAGGCATCAGCTACTCTTATTTTTTCGGGGGTTATAACTCTGCTGGTGTAATTGGCAGACAGAGGAGCTGCGGAGTGCAGGCAGCCAGTATGCAGGCAGGATGGGATTTTTAATTGCCTAAAACCCCTTGAGTTCCTTCTCCCCCTCTCTGTCTTTCCAATCCCAACGGCTGGGGGGTGTGAAACAGCAGGGCAGGGTGGTTTCAGGTGTTTGTTTACCCTCCTTCAACTTTTAAAAGTCTTGATTTCAGGACTGAAATTTTGCAGGCAGTTAGGGGTATGTTTTTAGTGTAGCTCGCATGAAATTAAGCTGCGTGAGTCCCATTAGCAATAATGGAAATCCTACGGCTAAATTCCCAGGCAGCATCCTGAAAATTAACCCCCCAGTCCCTCCTGTCAACTGGTGCATTGCACTTTTTGTTGCTCCTCAAGCATGTAGTAAAAGCTACTGAGTTTAAGAGACTGTCTTCCCGTGGCTGCCCTTCCTGGAAGGTACCCACAGGGCTGCTGACCCTGAGCAGGACACCCCTGCATGCTGGGCAGCAGCATGCCCACCTCCCTCCCTGGATTCACAGCGTGATGCCACATTACTGCTACGGGCAGAGCGTGATGGTGTCATTGGAGACATCTCCTTAGACAGTAGAAGGTTTGATAGTGAAGGTTCTTTTGCTTTCTGAGGCAAAGCAAGATGGAAGAGCTGGTTAGATGCCTCTGGCCAGAGCTTCTTTCCACAAGCCATGTTTACCAGTCAGACTCAAAGGGATCTCCCTTCTTTCCTTGGGAATTTCTGTCCTCACCCATCTCTGTTTCCAAGGAGGCTGCATGAGACTGAGCTCTGGAACCCCCACATATTCCCCAGGCACCATGGAGGTCTCTTCCCTGACCCCTCTGGCCAGCCCACAGTGGCTCAGCCTGTACCCAAGCCCTGTTTCCTCCCAAGCTCTTACAGTTCCCCTCACACCCACAGAGCTGGGAGATCCTTCGCTGGCAAAAGGCAGAGTGATCATAACATGCATAAAACAGGAAAAAGCCAAAAATGCTCGTCCCTAATCTCAAGCAGCACCTCACTTTCCCCCAGCAATGCTTCTCGTGCTGCTCAGGGGAAACACCAAAAAAACATGAACTCAAGAGAAACTATCTTCCCAGTTCACGCATCAGCCCCATGGGCATGCTGCGAGACTGGTACTGTTGGGGTGAGAGGTCCTCAGAAGAGCAGGAGCAGCCCCAGCAGCCCTATGGCGTGGTGGGCAGTTCCAGGCTGCCTGGCCTCTCCAGCCCCTCTGCTGCATATGCCAAAATGAAGCTCAGGAAGCCAAAGCTGTGGCCTTTAGGGTTGTTTCCCCACGCCCCAGCAAAGGAGTTAATCGCCTGTCACTTGCCCCCCAGTTCCTTGCATTTCCCTCCCATCTCTCCCCATCAGTTTCCAATTTATTTACTTTTCTGATCTTAATCTCCACCTTGTAGTGTAATGTGTTTATTAGAAGGGAACCAGCACATGCTAAATGAAGCCAAGCTGGGCTCTCGTGTTAAATAGCAGTCACGCCCAAGTGCCTCTCCATGTGCCATTACTCCAAGTGATTGAAGCAATTTCTTCCTCTGCTACAAGTTTCAGTTGTAAATCTCTCAACCAGATACAGGGGCAATGATCTGCTGCCTGGTGCGATTATTATTAACCTCCAGCCTTCAATTCATGAGGAGTCCCGGGTTTCTCTGGACAGTCTTCCTGTGAAAGGACCAGGTGGAGCATAGGCATCCTTCCCAGGAAAACTAGGGATCCTTTGGATCCCCTTCTAGCCCCTAGCCCTTCGTTTATTTTGGGCAGGGAGATGCAAAGGTTCCCTTTCCCAACAGGAATAGCCCAGCAAGCATCAGGAGGCCTATGGGAAGGAAAGCTCCACAAAGCATGGAGAAGGCATAGTATTTAAGGAGTATCTCAAGGGATGAGGGTGAGGGCAGCCTCAGACTGTTCCTCCAGGAGCTGGCTGGGAACAGAAAAGAAAACAGAGAAGTCTCCAAAATTACGGTAAGAAAGGAAATTCCTTGTTCAGGATGCTTAGCCCACAAAAAAAAATGTCAAGGCAGATAACTTCAGCAAGGAGGTCCCCCAGTGTCACCCAAACAATGTGAACAGGCAGAGAGAACTCCCCCCAGCCAGCTCCTCTGCATAGCCCCAAAACCCACACACAGGCACCTGCTCCTTGCCCCCTGCCCTGGGTAAATTCCCTTGTCCATCACCTGCCCTCCTCCAGAAACACTGGATGGACTCATCATCTTGCACTTTCCTCCCACTTTTCCTCCTCTCCAGAGAGAGATGCAACCACACAGCTCCCACTTCTCTGGCTTGCTCTGCCCCCAGGCCAGCTCTGCCCCCAGACCTCCTCTCTGGTGCCCAGCTGAGCTGCACGCAGGGTGAGTGGGCAGGAATCTTCCTACATTGCAACTTGTGCATTTTAGGGATAGTTTTGTTTGGCTTTGGGTGTATTTGGAAGGTTTTCTTGTCTTGCAGGTGCAGAACTGAATTCTGAAACACTGGAAACAAGAATTTTGTGCACAATAAGATATGCTTTAACTTAAATCAAAAATTCATGGCTTTTAAACCCAGTTTTTTGCTATCAGTAAAGACTTTGAGAGATGTTTACAGCATCCATGCTCTGCCATGTGTGCACAGACGAGCCCAGGAAGTAGCTGTGCTTGGGGATGGGGCAGAACTTGATGCTCTGCTTTCACAGGCTGACAGCTTATGAAAAGATGATTAAATGTGTTAGACTTTATATAAAAACCCAAACAAGCAAACAACCAAAATACACCAAGCTGTTTGTAAAGGGGAAGGCAGAAAGCAGTGGCAGATCCCTGCTCGGTTACAGCTTGTTATGCCCCCTCTGAACCCCACTGATTAGCACCAGGGCCTGTCTGATCCGTGCAGATACTAGACCCAAGGGCATTGTGCTGGCACAGGGGAGTGGAGCCGTTGGGAACAGGCCCTTTATTGTATCCTCACTCGCCACACAAAGGGAACTGAGAGTCACTCCAAGGATGCAGTTGGTCTGGGGCACTGGGACACAAGTGATGTGGGGTGGTTGGAAAGCAAGTGGCACAGTTTTGTGCTTTACTGCATATTATTCATGTTGCCATTGATGCCAAAGAAATTGTTGCAGGAGCGGAGCTCTGACGGAGCTCTGCCATTGTCACAGGAAAGGTAAACATGTGAAGTCAAATAATTCAGAGGAAGCTAACTAGGCACACACAGACCTTCATGGGGTGAGCATGCTGCAGGACCCCTGTCCACCCTTCACCACACACCTGCCTTTTTCTTTCAATCTGCAGGCCCCAGCTTGTGGGACATGATCTGGCCAACACTCGAGTACACAAGGGCACGGCAGCAGCTAGGAGGATAACAGTGCCACCCACCTGGTGACCCGAACAACCCCACGTGCCACCAGGTATATCTGCACGGCTGTGCTGCACACGTGCATCTGCGTGTGACTAGATGCTTCCCAACCTCAACAATCCTCCCTTTCCTCTGTGGTTTTTTTTTTTCAGCTGGGCTCCTTTAAGGGAGGATATTGCATCCGAGCAACAAATGGGGGACACTAAAACCCTTCCTGCTCGTAGGCAGGTCTGAGTCACAACTTTGCTCATCCGAGCAGTGCTCGGAGCCGCACGTTTGCACTGCAGACGCTGAATTGATGCCGTTACATCAAAGGAGAGGATTAGCATCTTCCAGGTCTTATGAGGGATGGGTCGTGATGCACAAAACATTGGGAAAGAAGATCTCTGCTGCTTGTGCGCTTCCAGGAGCGCGGTCCCTCCGATCCTCCCCCTTCGACCGGGTTATAGATGCTGCGCAGACCCTAAGACAATGAGGCTAATTAGCGGCTTAGAGCCCTGAGCCTGGGAAGGTAGGGAGGGTGACTCAGGAGGGTGGCAGCCCCGGCCAGCCTTCCCGCATTCCTCCCCTAAATCCCCCACACAAAGGGGAATTTAGCCACAGTGACTCAGCTGAAGGAGCACAAACTTTACAGCTGGGCTCCGAGCCTCCCTGTTTACATATTCCCCCCAGCAATGCGCTGCCGGGTTGGTAATTAAATAAAAATGTCTCCCTCTAGCAGGCTGTGACCTAATCATTTGTACAGCACCTATTTTTAGTGTTACCCTTTGTACATATTCGAGAGAGCTCGAGCCAGAGGCAGCAACTTTTGAAGTCCTAACAAGTGGGCAGGTGGTAGTCTTTGTTTAATCCACTGTGTAATTATTTCTCCTCTTTTTCCCCCTTCTCTCAACTCAAAATATTTGACATCCTGCACGGGACAAAAAAAAAAGAGATGTGCCGAAGCTTTAAATGTCAGCCCCAACCGTAAGGTGCTGAGGAGGCTGCCTGCATGCTCGGTAAAGTTCAGCCTGGAAAATAGTCCTTTTCGACAGAGCAGAATCTGCCTTGGGACCTCAGCAAGGTGCTGCTGAGGGAGCTCAGCTCCCCACCAAGGTCAGGGATGATCTACCAAGGCTCGTGTGAGTTCCAGTTTGCTCTTCCTCTGACTCCCCAGCCTCCCTTTGGCTTTTGCTTCTCCCCAGGATTAATTTGATGCTGGGGAAAGTAACAGTGTTAGTGCAGCAAGGCACAATTAATGCAGGAGAAGGGCACAGGACAGAACCTCCACCCAGGATCATGCCCTTCTTAGGGAAACCTTCTCTCTCCAGGA
The DNA here is from genome assembly GCA_013399015.1 of Galbula dea. Classification (NCBI taxonomy): domain Eukaryota; kingdom Metazoa; phylum Chordata; class Aves; order Piciformes; family Galbulidae; genus Galbula; species Galbula dea. The sequence goes on from VWZX01000495.1 coordinate 408,833, forward strand.
GAATCGTGCCCAAGTTCAGACATTAACAAGAATTCCAGGTGAGTTAAATACTCATAGCATGCTTCTATGAGCGTGAGATTAACATATAATTAACATGTCACTTAAAGCTCTTCCTGCCTTTAAACAGAACAGTTTTCAAGACTCTGGACGTTAAAAACCCAGCAGTCACTCAGGAGTACCAGTGGCAACAGCCAGCCCATGGAAAGCAGCAGGTTTTCATGTCCTCACAATAGTCTGGTTCATTTACTGGAGGGAGCAAGCCAAATCCTGAATCCCAATCATGAAGCCAACACCTTTACCCCTAATTTCATCTTTCCTTTCCAGCAAGGGCCAAGACCCATGTCCATTTCCAGCATCATGACTTATCTGTTTCTCTTTGCAAAGGGAGATGCATATGTATGTGTATGTGTGTGTGTGTATATATATATGTAAGATGTGCCTCTGCGTGCACAGCAAAGGCATTACCACTTCTGACAGCACAAACAACAGCCTACACTTGTGGAAGGCTTTTCCCTCTTCCCTTCACATATCTGTGCACTACAGAGTCACACAAAATGCTTTCACCACTGGGGAAACTTCTGCCAAAAGCACCAGGGGAAAAAAAAAACCAAACAAACAACCTCTCGTGGCTGAACAAGACATCATGCAGATCTTGTTTGTAAGATGATCTAGCTGCATAAGGAAGGTATTTTGGTCTCAGATTCAATTCCTGCTCATCTCTTCCAGCGTTCTTGACACCCTTCTAAACCATAGCACTCCTGAGCATGTGAGAGGCAGAATAAAGTTTTAGGCCAAACTTTACAGTCTAGGTTCAAGGTTAGATATTAACTGATTTTATTTTCTTAATAATTGCCAGAAGAGACGATAAACCCCCAGTATCTTATCTGCTCAGATTCCTCAGTGACTGAAACCTCAGATAACATTGGTGCATCAAGGCAGCTTGAAACCCACCCTTTTCAAGGGAATATTTATGAATCTGTCATGAAAGTCAGGAGAAGTTGGTATGCTCCAGGCTCAGCCAGACAGATGCATCTGTTGCCAGGGATCCATTGGACACAGGCTTCGTAGCCCACTTGTGTGATGGGCTCAGCACTGGGACTGGGAGGAAGGCATACAGGAGCCATGGCACCCTTGGAGCAGGCGCTGCTCATGCTGAAGGGAGCTTGGCACACAGTCCTCCTTCAGCCACAACACATTCCCGGCTGGAACAGCTCGATCGGCCTCCCAAGAATGAAAGTAAACACTGCTGCAAAGCCATTCCTGGATAAGGCCTATCTGCCCAGGGCCAGCAGGTCCCACGTGTCCCTGCATGTGGCTGGTGATGGAAATAGGGGGGAACACAGCCAGGCTGACACTGCAGGCAGCTGAGAGCCAGCACTGTGTGTGCAGCTGCTCCCTATAAGGTACAAAGTCCCTTCTGAAACCCACCCACTGTTTTACACAAGTGTTACTCTCCTCCACTGCTTCTGTTGCTCCAGGTACTTAGGCTGCAAAGTTCCAGTTCACCACAAATGGACCAGAGATCCATTTATGTCTGCCACCTAAATAAAACTTGTGCATCCAAAAGAAGTTATCTGTTAAATGCTCAGTGTCAGTGCTGGTATCACTGCTCTTACTACAGACATGGATACATGGATCACCAGATTGCTGTGGGTGCATGGTGCTGTGTCAAGGGATGTACAGGGCATAGCAAACCAGCTGTGCACCTTCCCCCTGTGGGTACCCTGCTCATTATAAGTAACACAGAGTATACCATACAGCAGGGGCACCAGGACCAATGGTGCAGGATGGCAGTAGAATTTGCAGCCTTCCCAGGACCTGCCTTCACACCATCAACTGTGACAAAATACAAAGCTATGAGCTCCCTGAAAAGTGGCTTTATTGAAGATGTGCTGCATTAACAGGCAAGTGTAATATTTCTGAAGAAATTTCTCAGGAGTTCAGCTGAGGTGATGAAAAATAACCCTCACTGCTTTTAGAGACTGAGATTTGCAATAACATCTCTCCTCATCGCATCCCTCTGTGGGAGGAGTGTTTCCAGCAGGACACAGGCAGCTCTGGAGCATGCACTGACAGACCAGGCACACAGTGAAGCTGCTGCAGCCACCACACACAGTCCAAGCTGCCATGGGAAGAGCAGTTACTCTGTACATCGAAGGTGGTTTTGAAGAGGCCATCACCATGGTAATTATCTCAGAGCATCCTGCTCTACACCCTGCTCCAGCTTCCCCTCTGACTGTTCTCAGCAGGACACCTACCTATGGGTCTGCCTTGACCCACATGGCCATTGGTGGAGCAATTACAAAGCTGACACTGTGGTGCTGTGGTTACCTTTGTAAAGATAACCAGACCCTGCTTGCAGGACTCCAGCCACTGTATCTCAGCTCACACATGCACCAAGAGTCATTTTCTTATAGGTTTTGCACCTTGTTAAAGCTTCTGACCAGGACTGTGATCACAAATGGTGTAAGATGCATCTCCAGTCTGACTGGCTTTGTGCACTGGTAACACCAGCTGCTGCAGGCATCCTGTCCCTCTGGGAGAGCTTCGACAAGGCTGCACCCACAGGTAGAGCGAGATGCTGCTCCCAGGGCATGCATAAGCACACAAGGGGCAGCAGCACCCAGCACCTGCCAGTCAGCATGGAACATCAGAAAGGTGACACCATGAATTGGCTTTGATCAAGCTAGGAGGGAGAGCACCTTGCTCAGGCACTTAGTGACCATCATCCAGGACACTCAGCAGTGGTACCCGGAGCTCAAATTCATGCTTTTTGACCAGTTTCTGGAAGTTTGGAGGCTGTTATGGGCACAGTGTTAGGATGAAAAGTCTGGTTTAATCTGTGCTTTCATTACTACTGATTTACATTGCACTTTGTCAGAATCCCCTTTTGGACATGTTTATTGTAGGAGGATCTGGTCAGAGCAGGAAAAGTACATTTTCCTTGAGTGTTGGCTAGACAGTGCCTGAGGCAAGACAATGCATGTATCTGTGACCTGAAATGCTGTCCCTGTCTCTTGTAATCCTAATCCTGCTGAAAATAGGAACCAAGTGCAAGCTTGCTCTGCACAAGGCTCGTAGCCTGGGCTGCACACAGGTTCCGATCTCCTAAGAGGAGCATGAAACAACCATACAGCTAAGATTTGTCTCTCTTTAGGGCTAGAACACCTAACTGTACATCTCATAATGAGGCTTGATTTGCTCTTTCCACTGGCAAAGCATCATCCCTCACAGGTCCTTCTGCAGTGCAGAAATCCATGTTGTGTATAGGCACCAGCACTAGGAGAGCCTCAGCACAGTGCCCAGAACCACATCTGCAGAGATAATGTTTGGCCAGCAACAGAGGACAGAGCTTGGTAATGAATCCCACCCCCTGGAGCTGCAGGCAGCAGAAAGCACCTCTAAACCCAGTATAAACCAAAAGGTATGAGGCAAGAAATGCTTCCACAGAGGTGGGTCCTTCTCTGTCAGTGCTCCCACAAGGTCCATGCTCAGAGGAAGCAGAAGAGAGGGAAGGAAAGGGATGAGTGAGAGCTCTGCCTGCTGCAAATATTGACATAACCATTATGGGCATGTATAAAACTCCCATTTGCGTGATGCGAGTGTGATATTCTTTGAATACTTCTGTCTTGAGGAATTCTTTATTTTGCCATAGAAGAAAAATGTTTTCATATTCTCTCCTGCCGCTCAGACCTGCAACCCAGCAAGCCCTTTTGCCCTTGAGAGCCATAACATTATTTGTTAACATTTTTATGATGCCAAATGGTCTGTGCTAGAACGGGTGCCATTCTTTAGCTGGGAAACCATATGGCATGCCGAGTAATAAATAAGGTATTGTGATAGTTAATGAACCTAATTGCTAGCAAAGGCTTTAATACAGAGAATGTGCTGCTGAGAATTTAGCACCACATTAGAGATGCAGCAGAGCTCCTCTGACTTCTGAGGCTTAATTTAAGTTCTATATTGCAAACTCCAGAAAATAATTCCAAACCCTCCTGCTGGAAAAGCAACCTGCTGCTAGACTGTGATTATACAGAATTACTAAAATCGCAATCAATTTTATACACTCGGTTAACCCTTGCTAGGGAACTCGCTCGCCGCAAGTTGAGGGGAAGCCACTCCACGTGGGAGAATCATGGTCATCCTCCTGACCAGCACTGGTCCTCTCCTTGGCATCTCCCTCTTCTGGGAGTATCCCAGAGAGCCTCTCTGCCTACCAGCCGAGCAGATGATAGGCAGAGCAGGGAATAAAAGCCACAATTATGAATGGTCACTGCTATTTTGCTCCATGACTAACTTGCTAACTGCTGTCCTCCCGTCACAGTAGCCAGATGTGGCAGAGTGCAGATGCTGCTTCTGCCTCACAGCACATAGGCTCCCGGGAAGCACTCGCAGGCTCCGAGAAAGCAGCAGAGGTAAACCTCTTCCTCAGCCCTGCAGAACAGCTCTTCTGACCTAATGCAATCCTCAGCATTGCTACAGGTTCTAAATTGTGAACTGAGATATGTCAGCCCAGAAAGCCCTTAGAGGGACTCACATCTGCCAAGGGTCCCCAGTTCTCACAGAGATGCTGCCTCTGCATCTCAGGTAAGTACAGCCACTGCTTCCACCCTCTTGCATAGGGGTTTTTAAAGCACCAGGAGGAAGAGCAGGACACCAAGCTCTCCGCATTAGGCTGATGTATAGCACACCACAGTCCACATGAAAATAAGGATAAACTGTTTATGGAGATGCTATTCTGGAAGACCTGCAAGTCTCTCAGTTGCAGACACAGACCCACTGTCCCATGTGGAAAGGATGTCCCCTGCCACGGGTGACAGCAGTGCTGCAGCATGACTGTACCTCCTCTGAGGGCTGCCCCTGAACAGCACTGAAGCCATCACTCAGGGTCTGCACATCATGCCCTGAAATCACCGGTCTTTATGTGTAACAAGCTGCACTGGGGGGATGGTAAGCCCCTTTCTAGTGAGGCAGCCTTCCCAAGAGGCTGTCCACTGAGCTAGTTGCACCAGGAGACCCAACAAGCCCTTGCAGAACAGTACTGCTCTTCCAGCCCCTCCAGAGGAGGGGAGAAAAAAAAGAGGTTATTGGTTTCCTCCCTGCTCTGATTGCACTTGGCTGTCCTGCAGTCACGTCCTTCTGCTGACAGCGGGCAGCTCTGCTCTGCAAGGCAGTGACACCCTGGCTCAGAGCACCAGGGAGGGAGATGAGAAGGTCCCTCATGGGGCTGCCCTTCTCCATCCCACTGCACCTTGTCCTTGGCCACTTGCAGATCTTTCCAGCCTCAGGCTCCGGGTGAGCAACATGGGCTTGGTGCATGCCCACGGTGTTGAGGCAGGAGGCGGCCACAGCCAGCACCTGACAGAAGCATCCAACAGAAAAGCACCGAGATAAAGAGCTGCACAGGGCGGATTTAATACTGTACATAAATACCCTTTACAATCTGGGGAAGGCTCTGTGCTAAGAGGAAACCATTGGAATATTTTATCGTGATGCAGATCGAGTGAAAAGACTGTGAATAAATAAAAGGGAAGATAATTATTTGATGGAGTTCTCTTAGGATATGCCACAGCAGGGAATACTTACAGAGAATACATATTACTAGAGAGACAGCTATTCAAGCATCAAACTAACCTATAAATTGTCAGAGGAGAAAATTGGAGGAGAGGAATGGATGGGGTTTTGGGCACCGTGCTCATCAGTAACGCCAGGATGCGCTTTCCACCTTCCCCTTCACAATTCCCCCTGCCCGAGGAGTCACAGTCCCTGAAAAAGGGAAGGCCGCTTCTAATAAATGTCTTTCAGGAATTACAGCCGAGCCACTCCAGTACAGAGATGGCATCGTTTATCTCCCCACCATCTGTGCGGGCTCGTTGGGCCAGGGAGCAGCAGCTTGCTCCTGGGAAGCCTCATCTCCTGCATTTTGGCAGGGTGAGGAGGCTCCTCGACAGCACCCAGTGTGCTTCCTTAACATTTCCTCCTCTGGGCACCATGCTCCCACCTCTAACAAGAGCCTCCCAGACTGGTTTTCACCTCATCTCATGTATCCCTGCTTTGAAGGGGAATTCCCATAGGAGGAGGGGTGTCCACCTCTGAGGCTGGGCAGGTCCATCAGCACTGTACTTTTCTCAGCCTCTTCTCCCAGAAGCTGAAAGGTAAATGCCAAGTCCCAAGCTCCTCTGCAACAGGGTACATTCGTCACCGCACTTCTCACCCACTCCCCCAAGCCAAGAGTCTCCCAGCAATGAAACTGGGCACACTTGGCAGTATGACTCGGTGACTGTCCCCATTTGGGGAGCATCGCAGCAATGTCCTTGAGGTCAGAGAGCTTCCTAGAGCCACAGCAGGAGAGAGCCCAAAGCTCCCTGCCTCTGACCAGCCCCAGCTCCCTCCAAGCCAGTTACAGCTTCACGTCTCCCAGTTAATAATTACACATTAATCCAAGCGACTTCGCTCGCCAATATTCTTAATGGCCAGCTGCAGCTGTAAATAACTTACAAAATCTCTTTTGTGCAATGCAGAAATTAGAGCAGTTGCAATGATTTTTGCATGTTAATTTATCAGTTATGGAGCCATCGATCTGGATGGGTTCCAGAGCCATGCTGGGGATCCAGCACACCCTTGCTCCCACTGGAAATGCTGGTGATAATTGTGGGCAGGCACATAACTAATAACAGAGCCACTCGCCTTGTTGCTCTTGAAACTGCAACCTTGCTGTGGCACTGGGACCCCAAACTCTGCTTACAGATGGGCATCGCTTTCACTGGAGAGAGGGTGATGGAAGTGCTGGGGAGACTCAGCTCTGCCTGGAGTAGGAACACACCCATGGAATGTCCCAGTGTAATGAGTGTAACAGTAGTTGTTGGTCCTTCCCCATTCAGGTGAGTCACAGGGTGAAAATATGATCCCTGTAGCATCACTGCTATGGGAACATCCTCTCCAGAGCTCATAAATACCATATTGCTTTTCCAACAGCAAACTCAGGAATCCCATGAAGACAGCACAGACAGAACTGAAACCATCCTGATAGCCTGCGGGTAATGACACCGTCATATAGCTCATTTAACTAAGTGTCACTCCTTTATTTTACCTTTTCCTAGCATTTTTGGCCATGTTCCTTACCAAAGCACCACTTCTACCAATACCTTCTCTCCTGCACATCACTGACTTTCACTCCTGGGTGCAGGTGGGCAATGGGAGGGGATTGAGGAAGACCTCCCTCCCTGCCAGAGTCTGCTCCCACCCACATCTGCAACCAGGTCTGTGAGGTGCAAGCAGCTCTATTCCACTTACTCATGGGACTGATGTCATTAGCTCTGAGCAATGCCCATTGCTCTGGAAGAAAGGAAACCTTTGGACCCTTTATGGGGAAGATGTAAGAGACTGCCCATGTCACAAATAGGCAGGCTTGGATAATTAGCAGAAGTGCTCATTATTTTGAGCGAGGCTCAACGCTGCTTCCCAAACCCTGAGGAAGAGCAAAGTCAGCGCCGAAGGCAGGATAGCTTTAAGGCTGGCTCAGACAATAAAGTCAAAGGCAGGCTGATGATGACAGGTCTCCCTCCTCCCTCCACCCGCCAGAAGGGAATTGCTCAGTCACCTGCACCCAGACTGGGACTCTGTCCCCATTCCCCTCATTAACGTGTCGCCTGTGAATTAGTGGGGCCCCAGAGACCCTTGCAGCCCACCTGTTCCCATCTCCTGTCTCTCCACACCCACCTCTGACATTTGCAGCCTCGGCAGCAGGTACCAGCCCTGGCAAATGCTCCCATAAACCATCCCTAACACAGTGCCTGCCAGCGCGTGCCCACCTGCCCCGATGCCTCCCGCAGGGCTGCCACCATGCCTGGAAGCATGGAGAACATCCTGCCTGCTTGCAGGGAGGGACATACACATCCAACACATTTTCACATAGGATTCATTTTTACTCAGTAAATGAGCTTTTAACAAAGCTACTATCCTGGGGGTGCTCAGAGGTCTGAGGGGAGGTACCCCACTCTCAGGGGCTGGCAGCACAGAACCCTCCTGATCCACCACCCAGTCTCATCCTTTCGGCGGAGGTCAGGCTCGCGTGGGTATGACTCCATTTATTCCAAAAGCACAACACTGCTTTAATTGCTGCCTCTCTGGACTCCAGACAAATTGGCCCTAAATGCCTTTTTGTGAAACAAGAGGTATTTTGTTAAAAGGAGACAGGGGGAGGGCAATTTTTAAAACTGCTCTCACCGTAATGCAATGAAATTACCACGTAGCACGCAGGGATCTGAAAGCTGCAATTAATATCCCACACCTTTCTGAATCCTTTGTGTCATCACAGTGCCAGGAAAACAGAGGCTGGCCCAGGCCTGTAGCAGGGACTGGCCCTCAGTGTTCCCTACAGACCCACCACAAATATCTGGGTGCTGAGCACCTCATCCCCTTGCCAAGACACCAGCAGAAGCAGCAATGCACAAACCCCAGCATGCCTCCTTGTCCATGCTGTGGTTTTGGGCTGGTCTGCTCCAGAATGAGGGCACTGGCAAATGTGCCACTGCTCAGCCAACTGCCTGAGGGTTTGGACATTAAGCCCATATCAGCTGCATTCAGGGATGCCAAACGCTGCACATCTCTACAAGCTTCAGAAGAACTGGCAGTTGGGCAAGAGAGACACTCCTGGCATTGAAATAAAAGGTATGGGGTGGCATCAGACACCAGTGGCTCCATGTCAGATTCTGAAGCCATCAGAACCTTGACTTCACAAGTTCCACCTCTTTATCCCTCAAACCAGGGGAGCAGAGAGCAGTCAGACTGGTTGTTGCTCAAGGGAAAATAGAGAGGTTTTTAAAAACAACCTGTACACAAACTGTTTGAAAGAGAGACAGCCCTCCACACAGAGCAGCCTGCCAAGCAGGAGCAGCTAGGCACAGCTCAGCTCTGCTGACTGCTGCTGCTGTGCCAGCTCTGAGGTTGATCTGCACCCACAAAGCACATGGCCCTGAGAGTACAGATTTCAGCAAACACTTCTTGCTTTGCAGGTACCAGCCCTCACAAGCAGCTTTTTATAGCATTGCAACCCAGCTCTGCAGTCAAAGGTTGGTGCCACTGCTGGCAGCAAGCACTGCATAGCTGGAGAGAACCTTGACTCCAACCATGCCATGACAGAGGTCTGCAGCACAGCCAAGATTTAGGCAGAGCTCTGGCACCAAATGACACTGGTACTTTTAGCCCTGAGATGTCCCTCTGTCTGCTGCACTACTGCCTGAGGCACCAAGCACTCAGGACAGCCCTGCACCAATCCAGTCCAGGGATCTGCAGGGATAGCTGTGCTCAGACTGCTCCAAGGTTCCATCACCTCTGTGCCCACAGCAACGCCAGTGCAGAGTCATAGAATCCGAGAGTCATTTAGATTATTTTAAAGATCTTTTCCAACCTAAGTCCAACAATCAACTTGGAAAAGCCAAGTCCACCGCTAAAACATGTCCCTCAGCATCATGTCCACACATAACACCACATCTACAGAAACATCTACACAGGATCCAGCTAAGCCAGCTCACACCAAGCCTTTCAGTGCCATCTTCCACATCTCCCAGAGTCATTGGGATTTGCTGGCCAAGACACAAATAACCTGCCTGGAGAGCCTGCTGCCACCACAGCTCCGGCTGCAGAGGTCTGCACCCCACGGCACAGGAGAGACCAAGGGGTAAAACATATCACACCAGATCTCTAGCCAAACTCCCATTAAATGAAAGCACTCAGAGGCATTGTGGTTCATAGTCAAGTACTGTAGTGATGAAAACCTTATTTATGAGTAGGATATATCTGCAGAGGGAGCAGTAAACTGCAAAGCAAAGTATGAAGGTTTGCAGCAAATGCTGTAAAGTTTTATGCTCCCAAAAACTAGGAATGAAAGATATAATCCATTTAAATGGAAGTGGGTGGAAAGGGTGTGCACAGGACTGTAAGGAAGCCTTATAACCATTAATTGCTAGTTTCTTGTTGCAACAGAGGGAAACTGAAACCAGAAAAAGAACGGTTTAAAACTCCACCGAAGACCAGGAGAGAAGGAAGGAGAGCTCAGGGGAAGGGGAACCTTTTGTTTAGGATCCTCTGCACCATGCAGAGGACGAAGCAGCTTTTGTTCCCAGCACTGCACCCCTGACCCTGCCTGCTCCTGCTCCCCAGCACAGGGCCCGAGCAGCTTGTCCCTTCATTAATGACTTATGATTCAACTATGAACTTAGAGATGCACACGCAACAGAAAAAAAACAGCCGAGCATCTATGCTGGCTTCTGCCCCAGAGAGAAGTGGTAAGGGAAAGATAGGGGAAGGGGTAGCTCCCCAAGTCTGATGGGAAAGTTGAAGCATAACACTTCTGACCAAGTAAAACACAGGAGAGAACTTGAAATGCTTTCTGCAACAGCCAACCACACTTCAAACCTCATCCATCCCAAGCACCAGTACCCAGCAGCACCCTCATGGACTCCCTGCATTATTCCCACCCTACCTCTCCTGTTCTGCCATCCTGCTGCACAGACCCACCCTAGGAGCTTCCACCCAGGGGAGCCTAACAAGGTTTGCAGAGAAAACTGCAGAGCTCACAAAAAGCCCCTGAGGAGCTGCTGCATGTCCAAAACATAAGTGATTTTCATCCTTTAAAAGCACAGTTGTCTCCACTTTAGTCAAATAACCAGGGTTTTAAATAAAAGAACAGTTTCTTCCTTCTCCAAAACCTATCTCAGACTAGAAATACTTCCTTTCCAGGTGCCTTCTTTGCACATATTCTTGCAAACATGAAGGAGGGTAGCACCTGAAGCTGAACTCAGTAAAAAGCACAGAGAGCAGAGGATGCTCTGTTCCCACCCTCTGAGCACCCTTCATCTCCCCAGCCCACCTGTGCCCCACGACAGTGCCTCACTCACCTCTCTCCCAGGGCGAGGACACAGCAGGAGGCTGGACAGGGCACCAAGGGTGGGATGTAGGAGGCTAAGGGTCTTCAGTGCTGCCAGTTGCTGAACCCAGGACCATCCCTGGGGCTGCAGAAGCTTAAACCCCAGTCCCAGATCGAGCCTTGGACTGGTCCTGCATTCACAGCATAAGCTGCTTCCAAAACCACCTCCGGGGCACCAACACAAGCTGTGCTCACAGCAGACACCCTGTAGAGCACAAACACCTCAAGGTGCAGCAAGTACCAAAAGCCATACCCACCCTCCCCTGCCTTTTATAAGTTGCCCAGGTGCTGCTGCTGACTAGCTGACGGCCGAGGACAAGGTGCTGCTCATCAGGCTGATGGGGCACAGCCCTGTCCCATTAGGGAGGGCTCTGCTCCCACCCTCTAACAGCTCTCTCCAGCGATTTCTGTTTGTTCTGTTGTTTTTCCTCCCTGTAATGGCAGATTTTGTGCGTTATCCAGGAAAGTAAGCAGAGCACAGTTCCACAGTGTACATATTGAAATGCTGTTGGTATCCATCAGAGAAGCACTTAGGTAGAGATGACAATGGAGCCCACAGAGCCCTAATCGCACACTTTGATTGAACTAAAAGTACAGTGGAAATAGAAATCAGATGTCTAGAGGTGAGGTTTCAATGGAGATGGGAAGTTAGAGTGGCAGAGCCAATTTGGGGAGACACAGGGGCCACTTCTGCATCCCATCTCCAGGAGCAAGGAGCACCAGTCTGGCAGTGTGGGCACAAGGCAAGCGGAACAGGAGCTCCCTGGGCCCGAGGTGCTCCATTGCTGGTACTCAGAAACACCCTGAGGCTCTCTGCCTGCTGACAGTTTGCACTTTTATCCCTGAATCATGTCATTTTGTGAGGAAAAAAAAAAAGGCTGTTAAGGGCTGAAACATCCGTGCTGTGCTATCGAACAGCACCAGAAAGGAGCCAGATCTCCTGAGCTGCAGCTGGCTGCAGGACTACACTGCTTCCATACGCCTCAGGAGCTTAAAAAATCATGAATTCAGAGCCCAGTGAGGGCACTTGTGCTAAGGCTTGGCTTTGGCTGTTCTCTGAACTTGGAGAGGCTTAGCACTGAGCTGACCCTGGCACAGTCATGGTGCTGACTCTGATTTTATCAGCGGCTCTCGTAGGGCACCCTGATGCTTCCCAGTCCTTTGGGAAGCAGGAGAGGATGGGGCATGTGTTCCCACCCCTCTTTTCACTCTTTTCTTTGTGTCCCCTTCAGAAAACAGAACTCTCTTCCTCTGGACAGCCCCATTAGCACCCCCTCCCTGCCCCAGCCCTGCAGAGGTTCCTGAGGAAAGGTCAGGGAGCCAATCAACCCTCAGAAAAACTGCAATTATACCCTGAGGAGTGGGACTAGGAGCACTCAGAGCAAGATTTGGGGCTGACATGGTGGCATTGCTCCTTATTCCTACCCCAGCACTGTCCTTAGGGGCACAGACTGAAGTATCACAAGATTTTTATTTTTTGGCCCCAGCTTTGCTCCTGGCACTTTCCATTCCAGCATCCCTCTGCAGCTTGGCACATGGCATGGAGGCAAGGGAGGTGAGACTGGGGGGCCCACATCTTGGTACAGTGTGCAGCACCTCAAATGGTTCTCTGAGCTCCAAGGATTTAACAGGGGCCAGTTCACCTCTCCTCCACCTCCTGTTCCTGTTGCAGTGCTGAGATTTCAGGCAGCATCGACAGGATTTAACTTGGGGCTTCCAGCAGTGAGGTTGGGAGTGCCTGTGGTCTGCTTCTGAAGCTGACATCCCACAGCGAGTATGTGCCCAGGTCTGCTTGCTGTGGCCAGGGAAGCTCTCATGGGGCCAGTGGCTTCAGAGATGATTTCAGCCCAGGGTCTCGGTGCTGGTGCAGCAGGAAGTGCTTGTTGTTGGCTTTGCTCTCAGAAGAAAACCTCTTTAAAGTGTTCATATCTCAAGCTGACAACCTTTTGATGCTTCATGTCCCTGGCAGCTGGTTCCATGTCAGCAGGCTTGGCTGTGGCCGTGGTGTGGAGAGCTGGGTTTGTTCAGCACAGCCACCTCTGGACCCAAACCAGCCCTTATTAGTGTGAGGATGATCCAGCAGCTCCTCCACACGTCACTCCCCATGATACAGCTTTAAAAAAAGCAAAAGCCAATTACAGAGGTTCAGAGCCCGAAGCTGTTCGATCGTTTAGCTCCTCCTGGGTGAGCAGGATCAGGAGATGCTGCGGGGAGCAGCAGCCACGAGAAGCATAGGGCTCTGCTGCCTCTTTGTGGTGGGCACAGTAAAGGAGGCCACGGCTACAGCATCCCCCTCGATACCCCACTGCTCCCTGGCCCCAGGACAGGGGATGAGGAGCTGTGGGACCTTGGGGCTGGCAGGACCCCACCTCGAGCAGCCTCCTCCAACGTGCAGCAGCACCAGCCAGGCTCAGGCGTTCTCTCAGCATTCCATACACTCAGACTTGGGACATACCAGAGATTTATTTGAGAGATACTTGAGCCTAGGTGTTTTTAATAATAATTAATATGAGCACACTCAACATGCCACAATTCTCAGCAGGTTTTTAGGGTAAATGTTTGTAATTTGTGCTGAAATTCCCCCTCCCCTTGCAGATTGATTTTCATCTGGGGAAATTTTGTTTCAAGAGTGAAAAGAAATATGGAAATTGGAAATTTTCTCACTGAATATAAACAAAGAGACAGAACTCCCTCACAAGCTGTGAGACTACTTCTGACAGAACAGGCAGGCATAATGAGAGAGAGTGAGAGAATCCAGGAAAGGTTGAAATGAGTCCTGGACCCCAAATGCTGTACAAGCTGCACAGCAACCCAGGTAGGAGCCAGAGGGGTTTGATGTCCTCTCTGTCCCATCACCTTTTAGTTTCTTTATAAGACCTAACTAACAAAACTCCCGGAAGTCTTTAGGACTGAATGGTAATTCTGGCATCAGCACAGACGTACTCAGGTTATTAGACATAATTGTTTGTGACACCAGAAGCATGAAGTGGGGACACCACATCAGCGAGGTGAGGACCACACTGGTGACAACTCCAGCTCTGTTTGCTGTGACCATCCCTGGAGCCACTGGGACACTGCTGGGCTTTATGGAATGGATCTGGAGACCTGAGGATGGTCAGAGGCAGCTCAGGACTGTGCTGCTCACCTGTTAATGCTGAACACAACCCTGCTGTTCCCTCACAGCCCTCCCCGTGCCTGCCAGCTTGTGCAGGAGCAGCAGGAACGCAGCAGCTGCTGACACCTTCCCTGGAAATAACATGTCCAGGTCTTGTGGTGCTGCCTCTGATGGCTGTGTAGCTGTTCCAGCACTGGCGCTCTACATGGTTTATGAACCCCTCCAGGGATGGTGACTCCACCACTGCCCTGGACAGCCTGGGCTAATGCTTAACAGCTCTTGCAGGGGAGAAATTGTTCCCAATATCCAGCCTGAACCTTCCCTGCCACAACTTGAGGCCATTTCCTCTAGTCCTATTGTTAGTCACTTGGGAGAAAAGACCAAGCCCCACCTGGCACCAACTACCTTTCAGGGAGTTGTAGAGAACAAGGAGGTCTCCCTTGAGCCTCCTCTTCCCCAGACTAAGCAACCCCAGTTCACTCAGCTGCTCCTCACAACACTTGTGCTCCAGACCCTTCACCAGCTTCATTGCACTTTCTTGGACACACTCCAGCACCTCAAGGTCCTTCTTGGAGTGAGAAGCCCAAAACTAAACCCAGGATTTGAGGTGTGGCCCCCCCAGTGCCCAGTGCAGGGGGAAAGCCTTTCCCAGCTACGGGGCCAGGTGGCATTCTGCTGGCAGAAATCATTGTAGTGACTCAAGCAGCAGCAAGGCTGGGAACAGGTTAGGGTCATGCTGGGAAGATGCAGGCTTGGGCGACTGAAACTTGGTTTATTGAGCAGAAAGCATGGCTGTGATGGCTGCCGGCTCCTCTCCCTCTGTTTGCAGTGTCAGTCACCTCTAGATGTTCAGTACAGGGATGAGAAGGGCTGTGATGGCATGGCATCAGCAGTGTGACCTCCTGTCCAGGCTCTCCGGAGAAAGGACAGTCATTTCCAACAGCTCTGCTTCATTGATCTCTCATCTGGTGGGTGTAGTTACAGCTTCTGCCTTTCTGGATGGGAATTACACCAAGAATCTTCTAAAGCTGTTATTAGTGACTGGAATTGGTTGAGTTTCTGGCTATTTAAGAGCATCTGCATTTCAAGAGTGAAAAGACAACAGCTAAAGAATGTGCTTTGCCTCCCCAAGCAAAACAATCTTTCTGGTTTTCCATTCTGAAGAGCAAAAAAACCAATAGTAATGCAGAAAGGGAAAGAAACACAACAGAATTCTAGGAGAACACCTGTGGAAATCCAGACCAGTTTGCCGTTCTCCCATGGCAGGTTGTCAGGTTTGGGCTGTGGGAGGCTGAGCCCATCAGCACCTTCTGCAGGTCTCATTGGCTTGGTTGTTGTGGATTAACAGTTGGACTGAATGATCTCAAAGGTCTTCCCTAACCTAAAAGATTCCATGACTCTGTGACTCTAAGGTCCTGAACATGGCAGTGTGTGGCCCAGCAGAAACAGCCACGGCACACACACAGCAAGCCAACCAGGGAACAACTGCACCCGCTCCCAGCCAAGCCCATGGGGACCCAGGAAGGAAGAAAAAGAAAAAAGCAGAGGGAAGTAAACGAGGCTCCAGGGAAATTAAGGCAAAGTAGAAGTCCTGGCAGAGCGCGGTAATAATTCCCTTTCTGAATGAGTAACTGTTTAGAACATAACCAGGCAGACACCATCAAACCAAATGGATATAAATTCTAGGTGCAGTGGCAAGTAATGAAGTGAAGAAAATGAACAGCACCTAATTAACAAGAAAACAGGATCTGCCATAATGTGATGGAACCTAATGAAAAATGAAAGCTCAACTTCCCCTTCCCAAAAGTTTTCCAGATGGAAAATACTCATTTTACTTCCAGCATCTCCTGAAACATCCAGAGGATTATGGTTGCTGGGAAGAGCTGCACTCCATCAAGCACCAGGCACAGGGGAACCATTCTGCAACAGGCTTGAAGAAGTGAAGCTGTGGGAGATGCCTGCCCGGCTCTCTGCCCAATCATGGACCCACACACGGCCCCTTTGTGTCCAGGTTTAACGGACAGACGCTACACAGTCCTCCCTGGTGGCCGCGGCTGCGGGAGGCAGCCACTGGCATGGCAGCAGCCACCAAGCAGCAATAAAACCAGATGATGACAAGAAATGTATCACTTTCCAGCCAGTTCGCTTCAGCTGCTACTCCCTGTGTGGCTTTTAGGACACAAATCAAGGCCCAAGTACAGTTCTGGAAGTCTGGCATTGGCACAGCCATGTGCCCTGGCATGGAGGAGTGCCCAGCTCTTAAGTTTCTGCACTATTTAAGAGCACCTGCATATCAAGAGTAAAAAGGCACAGCTAAAGAATGGGCTTTGTCACCCAAAGCAAAAAAAAAATTTGTTTTTCCATGTCAAAGAGCTAAAAGGGCATAAAATAGAGGGAGGAAAAAGAGGGAGAAAACCCCCACAACAGAATTCTAAGAGCACACCTGTGGAATCCCAAACTAGTTTGCTGTTCTCACAGCAGTTTGTCAAGTCTGGGCTGTGGAAGGCTACACGCATTAGCATCTTCTGCAGGTCTCATTGACTTGTCTGTTGCGGTTTAATAGATGGACTTTATGACCTTGAAGGTCTTTTCCAACCTGAACGATCCTATGACTCTGACTCCATGTAGGGTCCTACTGGGCTCCTCAGGCAGCGATGTGAGAGAGATGAGGCTGAGCAGCCTACGGAGTGCAGAGACACAGCATCCCACCACAGCCCTCCAAGAACCTAGAGCCTCTGAAGGCTTCCCCAACCCCGAACAGCTTATTCAGAGCCTCTTTAACTTCGGTCGCTGCATTTAAAAAGCGGCATTCGAGCAGAGCCTCTCATTTTATTCAAGAGACGACCATGGGCGCAGAGAACCGGATCACCCTCCGGGCAGCGCCACCACCTGCATGCACCCGGTGACAGCGACGTACTGTCGGCGACACTGGGCTCGCCCCGAGGCTCAGCCGCACGCTCCAACAGCCCTGTTGCGACGAACACGCTTTACTGCGATAATTCCTGACCGAAGGGTCGAGCCCCGGAGGACGCTCGGCGGCGGGAAGACGGAGCCTCACAGGCCAACCCCCCGCCTCCCGCGGCCGCAGGGCCTCCGACCCTGCCGCCTGCCGTGAGAACAGAACGGAGTCCCGGCCCCAGACTCCCGGGACACAGCTGTCCCCGTAGAGCTCCAGTCCCATTAAACCCCTGCTTCTATGGCTGCGACACGGAACTCCGCCACGCGTCTGCCGTCCGCCCACCGGAACGGCGGCATCGCCCACGCTGTGCGCGGTGACGTCACGCCGGCAGCGCCTGCGCAGAGGTGCGGAGTTTGGTCCAGTCCGAGTGGGCTGCCCGTGATGGGGGCAGCGGCGGCCGAAGCTGATCGGACACTCTTTGTAGGAAACTTGGACCCCAAGGTCACCGAGGAGATCATCTTCGAACTGTTCCACCAGGTACCGGCTCGCAGCCGCTTCCTGGCCACGCGTTACCCTGGGGGAGAGGTCGGCTGGGCAGGCCGGGCAGGCAGGCCGTGGCCGCTGTGGCTGGGTACGGAGGCTGGCGGAGGACAAACCTCTTCAGCGGGTTCGCGGCTGTTTCCTCCTCGCTACCACTCACCGCTACCCCGGCACTGTGAGAGCCGCTCTGGTTTTGTTTATAGATTGATAGAATCGTTTAGGTTGGAAAAAAGCTTTCTGAGCATCGAGTCCAAGCACAAAATGAGTGCTGCCAAATCCAGCACTAAACCGTGTCGCTTTTGTCCCCTACCTGCAGGCAGGTCCAGTCATTAAGGTGAAGATCCCGAAGGACAGGGACGGCCGACCCAAGCAGTTCGCCTTTGTCAACTTCAAACATGAGGAATCTGTCCCCTATGGCCTGAGCCTGCTCAATGGGATCAAACTGTTTGGAAGGCCCATCAAAATCCAGTTCCGATCAGGTACCTGTAAATAGCAACGTTCAATCACCTGGTTCCTGGAGACTGCAACTATTATCACCTTCCTCCTCCCACAGCCTGACAGGTCTACGTTCAATGGGCAAACTGCATGTAATGGTCATCCAGTGGTTGTGTGCCCAAAAGCCAATGACATCACAGGATGATGGTGTCAAGCAGTCATGTGCTTTTGTCTCTGTCTGTCAGTTATGAGCAAATATAACCCTGGAGCTGAGTCTTCTGTTGATTATTCATTCGGTACCCTTGAAAGCTGTTCTAAATTATCACACAAACAGTGAAGGTTGTACCTGCTGGTAGTTAAATGAGGCTCTTTGGCCAGAATATCACCACCTGGTTGCATCTTTCCTGGCGTGCACTGAGACAGCTGCAGTGTCTTGTCCTGGAGAGTGGATTGTGTGCTTCTGCAAGTCCCTAGCGAAACGTGAGAGCTGATTTAAGTGTGTGGCAGCTATTGGCACTGTGCAGGTTCACTTGGGATCCGAGTTCCTTTTTCAGTCTCATGAAAGGTTTTGTCTCTCCTCAGGGAGCAGTCATGCAGCTCAGGATGGAAATCCATCGTGTTCTTCACATGGTGCTGCCAACACCAACCCATCCAGCACACCACACCTGGCACTAAGCTGCAGCAGGTACAAGTCCCCTCAGCAGAGCTTGGTCGCTTACTGTGTTTGTAACAGGAGAAATGCAACCAGGCTGCAAATACTCCTTGTATTGCAATTTCCAGGCTGAGATCCCTCCTCTGTTTTCCCTGCAGGTATGACAGAGTCCCTGACAGCGCAGCGGCAGCAGCGGGATTCCCATCAATGCAGAGGTCCCTGCCGTTGGCCGACAACCTGCAGAGACAAGCAGTGGTAGGCTGCTCACGTGTGCCAACAGCCTCTGGCTCTGTGCTTGCCCAGGGCTGGCAGCCAGTGTATGGCAGAGTTCTCTCTCATTCTGAGAGCCTGTTGCCTGTCACGAATCTATAGGCTTCTGGGGATGTACTTTTGGTGTGTTGAAATGCCAGTTCCAGAAGATTTAGGGCTCCTTGCACTGAGGTGGTTAATGCTGGGGAGGGTTTTAAGCTGTAGGTGAAGTGGTTGGTAATAGCTATTCTCTATGTTCTTGTTTAGCCTCATGAGGCTCAGGGGAGATCTTTTTTGCTATCTACAACTCCCTGAAGGAGGTTGGAGCCAGGTGGGGCTTGGTCTCTTCTCCCAGGTGACTAGTAACAAGACAAGATGAAATGGCCTCAAGTTGTGCCAGGGGAGGCTCAGGTTGGATATTGGGAACAATTTCTCCCCTGCAAGAGTGGCTAGGCATTAGCCCAGGCTGTCCAGGGCAGTGGTGGAGTCACCATCCCTGGAGGGGTTCAAAAACCATGTAGAGATGGCTCTTGGTGAGATGGTTTAGTGGCATGGGGGTGTTGGGTTGATGGTTGGACTTGACAATCTTGGAGATCTTTTCCAGTCTTGATGATGATTCTATGATTTCCAACCCAAACCCTTTCTTTTTCCCCTGTATTTACAGTGTGATGTAGGTGTGATTTGGGGTCACCACTGGGGTGAGGTTTCCCTTACCCCATGCCCTGTTGAGTACCCCAAACCCACCAAATCCTTTCCTCTTCTCCCTCCAGATGAACAGTGCCCTGCGCCTGCAGTCTTCCTTCGGGGGCAAGTATGAGCAGCCTGCCTTTGCCCCCCCCAGCTACCAGCACCTTCCTCCTCCTCACACCTTCCTGCCGATGCCGCGACGCCCAGAGCCGGCGGCGTCTCGCAAGGGCCGCCCGAGTGTCCACCCGTACCACGTAGGGCGCGAGCCGCGCTTTGGGGAGCGTGGCCCTGAGCATGGCCGCTCCAGGAGGGATGAGCATGGCTTTGATGAGCGGGGCCACCACGATGGTGAGCACCACTACCGCAGTGGGCGTGAGGAGCTCGCCTACGACGAGCGGCACCACGATGGCTGGAGCCACGACTATGACTACCGCAGGGAGAGCTACAGGGAGGGCAAGTGGCACCTGTCGCGGCACTGACACCTCGTCAGTGGCTGTAAAGGACTTTGTGGCAGAAAAAAAGCTCAGATTTGTTTCTTACCAAATATATGTATGAAAAAAAGAGACCCCAACCCACCCTAAGGTACCTTTTAATGTTTGTAAAGCTAACAGTAGCGTACCCTCCCAAAACTCAGTTTTAAAGGTGTTAACTCCATTCCTCAGGGCTTTTCACTGGGGAAGAACCCCACAGTTTTGGGGAGATTGTCACGGTTTGCTGTAGGAGCGAGCAGGAGCCGTTTGTGTCACGTGCTGGGCGGGCTGTCATCGCAGCAGCCTTTCCCCCAGAGCTGGGCTGGGGCTTTTTTGCCGTTTTAACTATTTCAAGTTTTTGATACAGAATATTTGGATATTGGAATATTCCTTGTCCTGGAGAAAGAGCATTAAAAAACCCTCCCTCTAAAACCCTAACTGTCCTCGTTGCTTGGGGAACGCAGCGAGCCCCGTGTCCCCGCAGCACTCCCGGGGGGGCGTGGGGGGGTGCCCGCCGGTGCCTCCATCTGCCGGCAGACCCCCACGCCCTGCTCCGCCGTCTGAGCTGTCATGCGGGCTAGCGGCGCTTTGCGGCCTCCTCGGACCTTTACGGTCTCCGAGGTGCTTTACGGCGCTTTGCGGCCCCGCGGCGATGCTGGGCGGGAGTCGCAGCGGCCTGCGGATCTGCGCCGAGAGGCTGTGGAGGGGCCGGCGGCGGCGGGCGGCAAGCATGGCCGGCAGCGGCGGCATGGGGCAGCGGATGGTGTGGGTGGACCTGGAGGTGCGGGCGGAGGGGTGGGACAGGGCGGGGGGAAAGAGGGGGAGCGGGCAAGCCCCGGTCGCACTGACCGTGCCGCTCCCCCTCCTCCTCCCCGCTGTGGCAGATGACGGGCCTGGATGTGGAGAAGGACCAGATCCTGGAGATGGCCTGCCTCATCACCGACTCCGACCTCAACGTCCTGGCCGAGGTGAGGAGCCGCCGCCCGGGCCCTGTCGCTCTCCTCCCCCGGTGCTCCTAGCGGGACGTTTCTGTTTCTGGGAGAGGCCGGGCACCAGCCCTTGCTGCTTTGGGGTACCCCTGCTCTGGCTCTCTTGGCACCTCCTGCCTTGCTCGGAGCCCAGCTGAGAGCGTGGGTATGGAGCCACCACTTTGCACACCTTGTACTCTCCAAAGCAGCAGTTCTCTCACCCCCAGACTCTCTGGGCTGTGCACGGTGGTGTTGCACCTCAAGGCTGAAACTGCTTTTTCATTACCTTTTTGTTTTTGTTTTTCGAACAGGGCCCCAACCTGATTATTAATCAACCAGATGAGCTGCTGGAGAGCATGTCTGAGTGGTGCAAGGAGCATCATGGGAAGGTAACCCCTCCGGAGCAGCCACACTACGGTTTCTCTTTCTTTGCAGTGGGGACAACAATGTATAATTCAGAACTGTTAGTTGCAATACAGTCACCTCAAAAGGGACAACTTCTGTGCTGAAGGATTTGCAATGAGAGGAGATAAGGAGTAGGAGGTTGTTAAGTATTATCCTTGTTTGGCACCAAGGAGCTGATGGGTAGTGTTTGGGTAGTGCTGGAAGCTCCTTTCTGACTTGAGAGAGAGCAGTCTGACTGCTGGTGCAAGGTCCCTTGGGAGGGCTGGAGCCAGAGCTCATGGGAGAGCCACAGGCAGGGCCAGATGTGTCTGTGGGCCTGGGCAAGGGATCCCTGGCTGGTTTCTGTCCTCAGAGGTGGAGGCTCAGTGTTAACCCTCACAGTTTTGAGGTCAGGAGGTCAGATCCTGCTCCCCAGTCAGTGTGCTGAGCTGTCAGCCGTGGCCTGGCTCTGCAAGGGCCTGGTTATGGGCCAGGCTGGGGACACTCCTCTGGTAGCTCCTCACAGGGAAACTTCTTCTGTGTTACATACAATAGTTCCAACAGGAAAGAGTAGGTTGTGGCTTGAAGCTCCAAGTAAGAACAGGCCCATGATTGGCCTAGAATAGTCCAGAGCTGACCAAATGCAAATGTAGTTACTTGTGGAAGTAAACCATGCCCTCTGTTGTAAGCTCTGGTTTGTTGCTGTGGCCTGTCCCCTCAGTGGTGGAACCCTGGTGGGTTTTTCTCCTGAAAACTTCACTTTTGCAGCAAGAGATAATTTGGGGTTCTTTCAGCCCCTGAGGAAAGCTCCCTCCTTGCCAGCAGTGAGAAAGCAAATGGATTTTCCAATCCCTGCTTATGAATTGAAATTCAAGTTAGTTTTCAATTAAGAGCTGAAGTTTTAAGACACTCACAACCTCCCTCCACTCCTCTCCACTTCAGCATCTTGCTCTCCCCAGGAACAATTAGCAGGAGTTGGGAAACTGAATATTAACCTGCTGTGGTGGGTGCTCTTCCCCTGCTCCAGCTGAGGGGTGTCAGCTGGAGATGGTCCTGTACCTCATCCCTGCTCCTGAGGAGCTACTTACTTATAATTGACAAAGAAAAGAGAAGCAAGTAGAGCAGAGGTGAAAATGAAGCCACATAATGAGTTTTTTAATCACTACTTGGATCTGTCAAATAGACTTTTGTGGCACAGTTGTGGAAATACATAGCACAGCCAGATGGACGTAAATCACCAAGAGTGCTTGGTGCAGATTTAACATTCATCTGCTGAAAAGTGGAGGAGGAGACTTTCCTGGCTTCAGGAACGTGTATAAACACTGAAGCCAGGACCCTGATTAGTTCTGGATGTTTATGCCTCCTGTTGTGCTGGGGAGGTGATGCCTCTCCCTAAGCAGAGAGAAATGCCCTATCCTGCTGGATCCTGTACATGTAGGTGTGTAAATGAGGCTTGTGTAACCTCACAGTGGCTGGGAAGAACCCCTGGAGAGCAGAGCAACTGGGAGAAAAATAGAGTGGGGGAATCGATGGTACTCAGAGGGTTGAGAGTGTTTGCTGTTAGGCTGCTCTGGGGGTATCTGTCATGGCAGCACGGTTCTGATTTCTGACTGGTGGCTCTTTTTTTGCAGTCTGGCCTTACTAAGGCTGTGAAGGAGAGTAAAATCTCCCTGCAGCAAGCAGAGTATGAGTTTCTGTCCTTCGTGCGGCAGCAGACCCCCCCAGGGCTCTGTCCTCTGGCAGGTAAAGTGTGTCCATTCCTCACAACAGTCTGGTCCTCCCCTTGCAGCTCCCTGCTGAGTGCTGCTGCTGCACGTGGAGTGGAGGCTTTGGCTTTCTGTCCTGAGATCTAGTGTGCTAATCAAAACCTGTTCAGTCGGGAGAGGTTCAGTAGTGCCATCAGCTGTTCTGAGGATTCCCTGGAGCAAATCCTGCAGGTCATTCCTGTGGGAAACCTCAGCTGTCTTCTGCATTCATGTTTTTGGTACAGTTATAACTGAGATTGGGTGACCTCACTGCTGACAGCAGCCTGTGACTGACATCATCTCCCCATTATGTATCAGCCCAGATGTGACTCTGCCCAATGTCCTCTACCTGGAGGTGCATTCGGGATGTTCACCTGCAGTCTTGGGGCATCCCAACACCTGTTTGCACTTGGTGGAGGAACTGATGCTTGCCTAATACTTTGATATTTGTCTTGAGTGACAGACATGATAGTAACTGAAGCTTTAATGGAGGCATTATGTATTCAAACTGCCTGTGATATTGCAATCAAAGTCTGGCAGACCTTTACAATTATATTTATTAGAAAGTGGAGTAGAGGAGCTGCCTGTGAAGAGTTTCTTCTGCTGTGTGATCTTTCCTGGCATGCATAGGCTGCTTCTCGTTTAGATGTCGTTTGCAGAAGCTTTGTAACATCCTCGAAGGAACATCCAAGGAACATCTTGTTTTGTGTCTTTGTAGGTAACTCTGTTCATGCAGATAAGAAATTCCTTGACAAATACATGCCTCAGTTCATGAGGCATCTTCATTACCGGATCATTGATGTGAGCACTGTCAAAGAGCTGTGCAGGTAGAGTGTTCCCCACATTAAGTAGTCCTTACCCTTATGAAAGCTTATCCCTGGAAGCCTGTTAAGTGGTGCAAACACATGCTCTTGCTAGGCTTCAGGGAAAGGGCTGCCTGCAGCTGCCTCCTCTTTTCATGCTTCTGTTCAGACAACGAGCTGTGAAGGACTCCATGAGTGCGTGCTCTGCGTTGTGCAGGGTTGTGGCTTCTCTGGGTGCCAGCAAAACCAAAATTCTTTCACCCAGCCGCCAGCAGCCCCCAGATGTGTTCTGGAATTCCAGTTCCCTTCTGAAGTGACACTTTTTTCCCCACTCACAGACGCTGGTATCCAGAAGAATACGAGTTTGCACCAAAGAAGGCAGCTTCTCACAGGTGAGGTTTGTGCTTTGGTCTGCAGGGGAGCAGGGCTGGTCATGCAGGAGCTGTGCTCTTCAGGAGCACAGCTTGGGCCTTCCTGCAAAATCCTGATCTGTCCTGCCTCACTTTGGTTACTGGGGAAGCCAAGAGCCTTGGCTGGCAGCACAGACACGTTCCGGTGAGGAGCCACGTGGAAATGGTAGCTGGGCAGTGGGTTTGTCTGTCCTTGTGTGTAGCTGAGTTGTTGGAAGGCTGCAGATGGAGAAACATGGGGGAGCCAGGGGGGAGCTTTGCTCCTGGCTGGTTCCTGACTTCCTCCTGTGTCAGAGCTCGTGCAGTGTGTGATCCATACCTAGCAGAGCTTGATTTGCTGCAGCCCAGGGTTTTGCAGAGGTGTTGGGATCCAGATGTGCACAGTTTGAAGCCCTCCTTAACTCTCTTTCAGAGCACTGGATGACATCAGGGAAAGCATCAAAGAGCTGCAGTTCTACAGAGACAGCATCTTCAAGAGGAAAACGGATGAAAAGAAAAGGAAACTAATAGAGAATGGGGAGAGTGATAAAGCTGCCAGCTGATGGCTTCTCCTCCCAGGCCGTCCTCCAGCGCCCACCAGACGTCTCTTGGCTCTTTTCTGTTTGCCTCTCTTGAGAAGCTGCAACTTACCTTGTTTCTAACAGCTGTTAAAATGCAGATGGAAGCCTCAGTCACTGCTTCTCTTCTGTCTGAGCAAGGTATGGAGATGCCTGGGCCTCGGCAGAGTCATTCTTTGTACATCCTGGGCCAGGTGCAGTCTTCGGTACTCCTCAGTCCTGTCTGAGATGCAGTCTTTCACTGCACAATAAAACCAGTTCTGCTGAACGCTGGTGGTTGCACACAGCCTTCCTCCTGTCCTCACTGTAAGCTGCAGGGTGGTGCACCAGCCTCTCCTGGGTGTGTGGTGGTGTCAAACCACCACATGGATAGTGTCTGCATGCACAGGGAGCAGCATGGGGTGCTTGGTCTGGAGCAGGCAGGTGATGGGTGGCATTTTGATGTACATGAGAGCTGAAGCACTCTGGGTCCTTTGGGTCAGGGTGGAAGGTATTGCTGTGGTGGCATTGGGCTTTCCTAGTCACTTGGAAATGTCTGGCTGGTAACACTTCCTGTTCGCACAACAAGAGGAAGTGGGAAATGCTGCTTCCATGACCTGAACTGGCAAAGCTTGTAGCCTCAGGTGGCTTTTGAGGAGCTGTTTTTGAGAGGAGACCTCCGTGTCCCTCCTGCAGTCCTCACACCAACATGACACACTGCTACCAAATGGCACAAAGGGGGAAAGATGATCACCTTTCCCTTCCCATGCAGAAGTGAACCTGCTGCTGTCCAGACTTTGACAAGATCATGTCTTGAGCCATCAGGATAGGAGAGTGCCCTTTAGTACTCTCAGCTTGTAAAACCACTGATATCATCTGCCAGGCACATGGCCAGAACATCAGGTTGCTGCTGAGACACACACTGTGTTAGCTAAACAATGATCTCCTGTGTCCCCGCTCACACCTGTTGCATATCCCCATTAATTATTAATGTGCTCTTGCTTGTTTGTAGCTCTCATGTTGTGCTCTCTCCATTGGGGTGTCCCTGCTCCCCAAAGCCCTTCCCTGAGCTGCTCAAGGAGTCCACCACACCCCCCCACAAAGGGGTGCTGCTGGTCAAAACTGCACACAAAGAGCCACAGGAGCACCCCTCACTGAGTTCCTTCTCTTGCCCCACATTGAGGCAGAAGGAGGAGGAGGAGGAGAGCACAGGGGGCAGGGGAGCAATGGCAGGTGGTTTGTCCACATGTGGAGCTAGGTCTGGAGCAGATTAGATTGGTGATGGAGAACCCTCCATTTACAGAGTGAACAAGAGAGGACTCAACAGCTGCACTCTGCAGTTTTTGAGTCAGAATTCCATCATTAGTACCTGAGTTTGCCTTTCTCCACTTACTCCTCCACTCCTGTATCTGCCTCTCAGCTGCTGCTACTGCCCAGCCTCTGGTGAGACATCCCAGAGAGTGACCAGAACATCAACCAAAGGGATATAAAAAAGCACAGAAGCTGAATGTCTCCCTGGTTCCTTTTTGTGATGGTTATCAATGATAATGACCATTAGAGGCTTTCCAGTCACTCTTGTTATCTGAGCACCTGAAGAGAGGCTGTTAAAATCCTTAAGGATGCAAGTAACTGTGTCTTTCCAATGCCTCTCTCCTTGCTCACCTGCTCCTGGGCAAGTGGCTGATGGAAGTGTGGGGATTGGTTCCTGCAGGTGGGTTTGGACATGCCCAAGTGCCATCTCCACCCTCCAGAGGATGGGATGCTCACCCTGGAATGATCTGTCAGGGTATTGGTAAGGTGCTGCCAGCTCCCCACCTCTCAGCACCCTGGGATGGGCCTGGTGGGATCCAAGGCACCAGCTCACCACCACCCCAGCGGGTGCTCACAGAAGCTGTGTGGACACACACTGGTGGAATCTGCTTCATCTTTGATTTCCATTGTGTTAGTTTTCCCCCTGCCTCTTGACAACTTCTTTCTGACCTACTTCTCTTTTCATATTCTATTCCTTTTTAAGAGGCTTTTATTTTTCTAGAAACATATTTTTTAAGGAAAATATGCCATCTGTGTTTATACATTTTTAAATATTGTTTATTCTTGCCTCTGAAGGAACTGTGCTGTCTGAAGGAGTTTTATCTCATTTTCCTGTATTATGCAATACTTTCCCTGTTTTTATGCACTGGAATCATTTGAGGTTCTGATTTAGTACAAATTTGTCACACTCTTGGCAAAGCACAGATAAAACTCACCAAAGTGTTGTTTTTGTGCTTGAACTGAAGCTTTTCCCCACACCAGCCATGCAGAGGATGGGGAGGAGGGAAAGGATGCAGACCCCTCACAATCATCTCCCCCCACCCCAGCCCTGCTTCCACCATCCCCCTTGTGCAGTGATCACAGCCCTTTTTTGTTCCTTTAAAATGATCAGCTCCTGACTACCAATTTTTTAGTATTATTTTGTTCTTTGCTCAAATACATTTTTCTGAAGGCCTTGGTGACCTGTGTTTAAAATCTCCATTGCCAACATTACACCTTGGAAATAAATATTTGATTTTTTTTATTGCTCATATTTAAGTGCATTAACTTTTTGATTCCTAGCTGAATTACACACTAGGAGGAGGAGAAATCCTCAGCTTTTCATTTTATTGCAAGTGTAATTATACTGAGAGTTGTTATTCCTCCTTTGATCAATTCTGCAAGCTGTGATAACCAGTAATAATCTGCAATATCTGCCAGACTGCCAAGGCTGGGGGTGAGTAGGTTATCTCCAAGCACATTATCCACTTAATTTTCTTTATTTTACTTAAGTAAATAAACCTACAGTAAATAAACTTACAGTAGGCACAGGAGTACTTATATGAGTTGGTATTTCTGTGTGTGATGCCCCAAAAGCTCAATTGATATGGCACTGATGATGGTGGAACCTTTAAGCAGTAAAATAACATTTGGTGCTTGCAAGCTCATTATTTATTTAAGCAAAATGCTATACAAAAATTACCAGCTCACTCCTAAATGACCAACCACAGAGCTCCACTAGGCTCTTGTAGGTGCTGCTGTCACAGCAGCTCTGGGCTGTCCTGCACCCCGAGGCCATCCTAGCATCTGCTCTGGTGGGAAATGGGATGCAAACAGCGTCAGGAGCAGCATATCCCCTGCTTCCTACCGAGGGATTTGGGCGGGAAAAGGATAAGGATTTTGGGTTGTTTGCTTTCCTGTGAACTCAGAAAAGTACATCCATGCCATTGCCTGGAGATGTGACACGGAGAACCAGGGCCTGGCCTGGTAATGTGGTGCCCAGACTGTGGGCTCTGGGTCCTGCTGGAGTTGATTCCAGCCCATCCATATCCTCTGCATGGGGTGACGTGGATAACTCTGTATTTCTGGACATGGTAGTTAAAAAAAATTACTCAAAGGCAAATATAGAGTGTGTCTGGGTTACTCGATTTAATAAATTACCTTGGCTCCAGTAATTATTTATTTGAAATAGGAGTTTGCTGAGAGGCCTCAAGTCCTTTTAATAAGATATTAATGTTGTACCCAAGGATTACTGATATGATTCTGAAGCAAGTTAAAAAACTGCATCACTCATTCTGTCCAGGTTTTGAAGCCATTCTTGCCCAGAATGTGCAATCGCTCTGCTCGAGAACACCCACCCTCAGCATCACTGCAAAGTGCAGCAGAAACATTATCCTGTAGCTAAAATGAATAAAAAAGCTCAAATGTCCCCAAAGCAAGCAGCAGAGAGACCCCCACATCCCTTCCTGCAGGGTGCAGGGTGCTGGCAGCTCCTCTCCTGCCACCCCACAGCCTGTGCTAGGGCAGAGGAGGTTATCCAATAACCTGCTCTGTTTGGAAACATTTTGTGCTTCCCTTTTCCAGTTGTAAGTCAACATTTTTCCCCTACAAGCTCTAATTATTTATGTCTGGCAAAAAAACCCAAAACCAACCACCTCAAACACCCAGAAAACCAGACCAGGTGTTGACTTGCTCCAGATCCTGCAGGAGGTTTTCAGCACAGCTTGGAACTGCAGCTATCTCCCTCTGAATTCCTACCCCAGCTCTCTCTGCTTCAACAGCAGCACCCTCACCCTTTCACATGCAACCACACCATCTGGGTACAATCTAGTCTGCCACTGGTTTTCCAGGGTGAACTAAACATGGCACAGTTGTCACCTACCAGGTGAAAGCCATTTAATGCATATCTAAGTCCACCTCCTTGCATGCAGAGCCATATAAAGGTAGTTAAAAGCACATTAAAACCTGTTTACTACACAAAGTCAGTTTGTTTCCTGCTTTGTGTTCAGAACAAGAGTACTTGCAGCTCCTGGCACCACTAGGCTGGAGGCTTTCCCCCGTGGAAGCTCCTTTCCAGCCATGAGAGAGTTGAGCTTCCCACAATGACAGAGAGAGCAACCAGTTATCATCCATCCATCCACCCATCCATATCATACATCCTTAGCCCTTTGCTCTCCTCTGCACTCCTCCCTCCATTCATACACTGTACTATTTGGGTACAAACCGTGGAAATCAGGAAAAATACCAGCTTATGCCATTCCAAAGCAAGGGAAGAGAGACTTATGCCCTTACACTTCTCACTTTCCCCTGATTCCAGAGTGACCCACTCAAATTCCCACCCCAGAGGAATCACCATGCCCTTTTCCCCTGTGCTCTGAGCGCAGCCGCTCCCTTCATCACACCTGTCCAGAAGTGCTGCTGCATGTCTGGAGCCTGGGCACGGACACAGCATCAGTCTTATGAAGACAAAAAAACAGCAAATCCCTCAAGCAAACCCTCCCCAGCCTGTTACCACAGAGCCAGCTGCGTGCTGAGGGACAGCAAGGACCCTGTGGGGCAGGGATGCTGTGGGGCAGGAATGCTGCAGACCCTGGGGACAACAAAGCTCAAGGTCAGCTGCAGACAACCTGCAATAGAAACCCTTTGGCCTGTCTTTTTTGTCTTTGCCCCCTTCCTTCTTTGTCTTTTTTTTGCCCCTTTCCTTCTGCTGTTGATGATACCTTTTACTGGAACAACTCACTGACGCTGACAGATAAGCTTTTAGGATGGTGAAATCTCTGTGACACTTTAAGTGCCCTAAATGGCAAAACAAGGATGTGTAAAATTACCCTGCAAGTACTCCACAAAACACAACTTGTCAAAAACTTGCATGCATGCTTCAGCTAGCTGCTCAGGACTCAGCAAGGATAGGCCACCCTCAACTCCCCAGGGCTGTCCTGGGTGGGTGGGAAAGCAGAACAGCGTGGACAGAGGGAAAAGAGAGGAAAATGGCAAAACACAGGTCATGGTGACGAAGAGCTTCTCGAGCAATGGGCTGCTGGAGGAGCTGCAATCAGCAGGTTCTGTGATACTTGTGGGGCAGTGACTGTCAGTCAAATGCCAGCACCATGGGCAGGGAGAGGTGATGGCTGGTGAGATCCACTCCCCAACACAAGCAAAAAAAAGGGAATAAACGGGTGTGATCAGCCAGACGTGGTAATTGGTGTGATAGAGCCTAACAGGGAAAGTATTCGGGAAAAGAAAACAGTTATCTGGTGAGTTAAGCATCCCCTAATTCACCCCAGCACTGCACCGGGGGAAGGTGACTCCGAAGGGCAGGAGAGCGAACAGATCATCCACCTGAAAACCCTCTGGCTGCCCTAAGACAAAGCTTGTTCCCCATGAGAGCTCCCTTTCCGGGCAGTCTGGGGGGAGCCACTCCCTGGGCTGCGATGCCCGGGCAGGGAGTTCCCATCCCCAGGGATGAAGGATGTTCCGGCTCACCGCACGGCACCGCTCGGTGCCACAAACATCAGCCATGGTCCAGAACGGTGCGGGACCGTAATTAATCATGCAGATGAGGAAAGACAAGGACGAGGGGACGAAACCCCTTCGCTGGCTGTGCTGGGACCGGGGCTGGGATCGGGGACTCCCACCCCAGCCGTGGCAGCGGCTGCAGTTGCAGGCTCCTGGCTGCCGAGGGAGCTCTGAGACCAGCCGAGAAGCTTAGCCCCACACCCTGCCCAAGCCCCGTCCCTTCTCTTCTTCCCTTTTTAGAGAGGGGTTGAATTCCGCACTCCCATTGCGATGGAGAAAGATGCTCTGGGACAGAAGAACCCAGACCTGACCCTCACCCACAGCGACATGGTGAAAGGAGTTTGTCTGCTCCTTTCACAGAGTGTTTAGTTTGCATTTTACCACTGATGTGAAGTTTGCTTCATAAAGTAATGCCCCTGGGAACAAAAAAGCCTCCAAAACAAACAAAAAACAACCCCAAACCCAACTTATTCCTCATTCAAAAATCTCAGCATAGGAAGAAGCTACCCAGATGCAGAAGTTCTGCCACAGGATCAGAGAGCCATGCCTGGGTTAAGGAAAATAATCCTGACTGCTTCCAGGCAGCCCAGCACTGCACTTCATGAGCTCCAGTGTCCCCCCGTCAGCCAACTCAGGATGTAGTCCCTCGGGATCTCAGCTCATCTCAGGATAAAAACTCTTCAAGTGCTTCTAACACCCTCACATGCTAAGACAGCATTCGACAGGGCTAAGACTCTTCTCCTCTAAAGCCAATGTTTGCTGAGCGAACAGACCGACAGATAAAGGAGGGAGGACAACAAAGGTGGTGCTCTATGACAATCAGGCTGCAAGCAAGGCAGTCATTCTACACCTGCTTTAATCTGGTGCAATGTTTTACTAACTCAGAAAACCTTTCCCCTGCGCAGCTCTATTTTGGAACACCATGGAGCCTGAGGGAAGGCACAGCTGGGCAAGTCACTCCACAGCTTCCCCTGGCCACTGTCCTCCTCCTGCATTGTGCCAACCCCATCCACTGGACTGGAATAAAATCAAATCAATGTGTGCTCCCGAGCCAGGCAGACAAGACCGGAGGGAGCATCACACTCTCCAAACTTTGTGGAGGGGAAATGAAGCGCAGAGAGCTGGAGTGACCTGCTTAAGGTCGTGTGGGGAGTCTGTAACGAAGCAAAGAAGTGAGCCAAGATATCTCCAGGGTCCTCATCTACTTCTGCCACAAAATACTCCTTCCTCTTTCTCTCTGCATCGGCAAGTTAGAAATAAAACTGTGTTTCATTTCCCTATGGCAGCAACGTGCAGAATCCTGTTCTATGAACTGTGTGGGACACAGCGTCACTGGGATGCTGCTGTCTGTTTCACCACAGGGCTTTGGGGGATGTGTGCCTATATCAATACATGTTTGTGTGCATTCATTAATTAGGATATGTGGTGCTTTCCTCCTCTAATTAAAGCAGAACCTCTTCACAGGCCACTTTGAAGCAAACCTCTGTCAGTTCAGAGGAACATTTCATCGCCAGCCAGCACTCCACAGAGCCTTGTTCCCATTGTTTCCTTCGGTCAGAATAAAACTCCTTCTGATAGGGATGGAGAAAAGGACTCTTGGTTCCCTTTCTCTTGGTTTCTCAGGAGTCTGCCCATGCCAGGACCTGAGGGAGCTGGCTGCCAGCCTCCTCCTGCTCCAGGGGAGAAGGACGTGGTGAGGAAGGCTTTGATGGCTAGGGTAATCCAGACAGGAGCTGTCTTGCAGTGAGTCCCAGCATCATACTGACATTGTTTATTGGAGAAACAACAGCCTGTGATTGCTGTGGGCCCAATTAATTGCTCCCTGATGCACACAGGTAGGTGTGTGTTACGTGCACCATTGACTCCCACGGCCTAAGTCCTCTTGGTACCCAAATCCCTACTGGATCTCTGAGTTTTGGCTGTGCCTCCCACCCCCAGTTAGGTCTGTGCCAGCTCTTGCAGACAGACTCTCCTGGCCACCACTCATTTGTGGGATGGGTGCCAAGCCCTTTGGAAGGGAAACGTCTGCATTGATGCCAGCAGCAAGCCTTACCAGCTCCCAGAGGGCTGGGGAACAGCTGCTGGAAGGCTCCTCAGCTTCACCAGCTGCTGACTCCAATGTATCTGCTCCGGTTTGTATCTGCTCAGCATCCCTCTGAGTTTCCCAACCTGTTGCATCCTTCTGTTTTCTCTCCTCCACTTACCAACACCTCAGGGGCAGGAGCTTTTCCATTAGGGAGGTGGACAGGTTGTGAGATGTTACCAGCCATGTGTATCTGCAAACACTTCTGAGTTTCCCCTGCCCAAGTTCCAATACTCAAAGTGCTGCTTTGATCGATCCCAATGCAACCATGGCACCTTCCTCCCAGGCAGCAGCACCTGATGGCATTGTTGTTGTAGCAGCAGTTGGTCTCGTGGTGTCTCCCAAAGACAGAGTGCTGCAGGGCTAAGAGGGGAGGAAAGGCAGCTCTTTTTGGGGAGGATGGTGAAGAAGCCAGGACAGAAACACCCCTCAGAGCCCCCCCCAGGTTTCCCTTGGGTGGCTGTTTGAAAGAAACAGCTCCTGTGGGCAAAGGGGGGGTCTAAAGGTACATATTATCGTTCCAGGTATAATCCTCCTGTTTCCAAACAGACTGAGATTCTCCTGCAGGAAGGAAGTTTGTTCTGTTCCTCGTTGACAAAGAGGAGGAGAGCTGCATCCCTGTGCCCTGTAGGTGTCTGCACAAGCCCAGGACTCCTGACATGTGTTGGTGGAGAAGATGAGCGTCTTACCTCTCTGATTCCCATGTGTTTGGTGCCAGACGCTTGGCTTTTGCCTTCTCCCCCACCTCAGGCCTGTATCCAAGGCAGCAGTGCAGTTTTGAATGGTGTTTTGGATCTGTGAGCCTCTGCAGATGATGGGCACTGGAAGCACCCCAGTGCTGCCCAGCTGCTCCCCAGGAGATGACAGACTGAAGGAAGCTTGGCAAGAGAAATGGCCCTGCTAGTGCTGTTTGTTCAAGGCACTACTCAGCCCAGAACCTGGTGATTTATGTCCCAGTCTTTTTACAGTAGATGTATCATGTCTGACTTAGCTCTATACTCCAGCATGTCATTGAACTGGTGCCTGGTGCCTCTTCTCCTTCCTGCTCTCCCTGCAGGGAACTGGCCTGGGCACAGGAGGACCACATGTTTTCCTGATAAAAAGGGATTCCCTCTATTTCCAGAGCTGCAGCTCTCCTCAGAGCAGGCACAGGAAAGGTCTGGTGTTGTTTACGGTGTTTCTCCTCTCCCCTCATTCTCCTCACCGTGGAGAAGCCTAACCAACCCAGTACTGATCCATACCCTCTGCACACTCCACATGTGCCCTTCCTTAGCCAAAGCCACCAACACACTCCCAGCAAGACAAGAAACCTGTTGTTCCCAGCTCACTCCAGAAGCACAGCACTGACAGCATCCCACAGGAATTTACACACCTGGATTTGGTGCCCAGGTGGAAGGTAACTGCTGAGAAGCCAAGCCCACAGCTCTGCAGCCACGCCCTGGAGAAACACGCTCCACATGTAATCCTGTTTGCACCTCCCACTCACAAGAACCCTCCAGTCAATTATCACAGGTGGCTTCTAAAAGATCAGAGTAAGTTTTTAATCAATAATAATATTAGTAGACAAAGTAGGGCTAATCAAATCACCTCCTTCAGAACAAAAGGTTATCAGGAAGAAAGATGAGGGGAGATGTTTTTCTGTCATGAACAGCTTCACACCCTTGCCAGGAGTGCCACCTGTGTTTGATAGAGGCACCAAGGACGAGGGAAGCTGCTCTGCCCTGCCTGGCTGCATCAGCATCCCCCAAGATGCAAACACAGCTGGAATCATCCATGCTAGCACATGCTCTTCCACCCAGCTCACTGCAGCAACAGTGGAGCTGGAGCCAGCAGAAGAGCTTTCAGGTAAGCTTGGACAACATCTTCCTATAAAATCATCTCTCTAATAGACCCACTTTAATTTCAGGCAGAAAAAAATGCAAGCAATATGGTTTGGGACAATTATTTCCTTTCCAGAGGGACAAAGTCACTTGGCCAGGGGTCTTCGTCGTGTCCTCTAATTGCCCTGAGATGCTCTACCTGGAGAGAGCCTTAATACATAATTATATACCATTAGTGATGAGAATAACATGACAACTGCTTTGGATAATCACACAGAGCACAATTTCTGCCAGTCTCCTAGATACCACAGACACATAAGTACTGGTCTCATTTTGTACAAGAGAGTATTTGGGAAGAATTATTTAGAGCTGGTACTAAAAAGTGCAGCCAGAGAGTCCTGGTTTCACAGGTCTCAGATGAAAACCAAAGGGAAGATTCACAGCAAAGGCTAATCAACTGGTGGGATTTTTAAAATATTATTATTTTTAAAAACTAATTAAAAGCAGAGTTAATGCAGAAAAAGGAACCCAGCCTTCAGAAGGTTTGGTTGTGTGCTCTCTACCTGGAGACCACGTGGGTAAAAGCTGGTGTTGAGTTCACCAAGCTGCGCTGCCATCCAGGGCTAAACTGATCTCATGTTTTATGACCATGTTGCTAAGAATTTTCCCATATTTCTCTTGGCAAAGCTCCACAGCAGCTCCCAGCTCCAGGACCCTCTCTTTTGTCCCCCCAACAACAATCCCTGGTTTTAATCCTCCATGATGGCAAGAACAGCAGCATGCACAATGCAATGAGATACTTACTTACAAATCACCAGAGGATGGTCCCTGTTCACCATGGGTATGATGTTGTAGAGTGCTCTGGGACACGTGGTCCTTGCTGGGTGATAAAACCTTGGTGCTTGTGCTTATCTATGACAAGAATAAGAGGGGACACTGGCAGCAGGTGCCAGCACTCTCTGCATCCTGTGCAGTGTGATCCAGCCTGCCCCATGGGTGCCCAGAGACCTATCACCCCTTCACCTCACCCACCCCATCACACTCCTCCAGCTCTTTCCCTTGGAAGCATTTTTCAACCTGAAGGATGGCACAGTCAGCCTGTCCCCAGTGAGTAAAGCAAAGCAAACAGATGCCTTTGGAGGTGCTCAGAGCCCCAAGGACAAGGCTAGCCTGCTGCCAAGGTCACAGGAATGATGGCATTCATCTTCATTCCTCACCATCACCAAACAGCCTTAGCCTGGGAGAATCGAGCTGCTTCCGGGCTGCCCGTCTTTAAAGGATGAGAGAGCACAGGACGGTTCAAGAGGAGATTGCTTTGTAAGACAATGGCTGAGCTGATAATGCCAGCTCAAGTCAGGCCACCAGGGACCTCTTGCAATTTTAAGATCCAATCAACTTTAAAATATGACTGTCTAAGGCAGGCAGAGAATCTGGGAGTGAAAAACAAACGATCCTGTTTTATTTACAGGAAGAGGAAGAAAAAAGCATGTTCTCCCTGTCCTCACTCACATACTGAAATATTCATTGTGCCTGCACATGTTGCTGTGTTAACAACATATTTCCAGAGCTCAATCTATAGAACCTCTGGTCAAAACACTCAACACTGCACTATGAGATGTGCAGGAGAAATGAAGGGCTGTGCTGGAGAAGGCAGAGGCAGCAAGGATGTGAAGAAAGACCCTGAGGAGAGGCTGCAGCCAGCCCCTCTCTCCTCCAAGGGAGACCATCTCTGCCTCCAGCATCTTTCTGCTGGCCAGGTGTCACCTCTGCAGAAAAGCTCAAGGGTGCACAGCCTTGCTGTGACCAAGCCAACACAAGAAGATCAGCTGTTAGACTGCAATCTTGGGACTCCAGAAGCTCCAGGTGGATCTAACCTTCTTACCCTTTACAATCATTATTCCTGCAAGATTCAAACCTCATCAGCAGAACTTTGGGTTGGGAACAAGAACACAAGGGCAGTCCCACTCCTGTGCAGAAATCCCACATAGGTTACCCATACTGTTATTGGAATGCTGTTAGACATCACAGGAGGTTCTGTGCTATGAGTCTGTGTGCTATATGCCTCTGTTACTGTCTTGGAAGCACTTCTCTGACACATCATTATTGTGCCTTCATCGGTGGCCACAGTGGGATGGCAGCAGGGATGGCTGCATTATATAATTTATTGTAAAAATAAAAGCAATGACTACAACAGAACCTTAATAAACCTGTGCCTCTCTTGCCAGTGCAGAGCACTGGTTATACACTCTAGAACATCATGCAGTTTGCAGCAGCTGCAGATGTTATCATGCAAACATCCCCAAAGTGCCCCATGAAAAAGTCAGTCCCATCAATAACATCTACACCAAATAAAAGGTAGCCTGGCTCTGTGGCGAGCTCTGCTTGCTGGGAAGCACCTTGGCTGCCTTCCGAACAGGCTTAGTGTGGGAAAAGCATCCCAACACTCTGAGAAAGATGAGGGCGCTCCTGCCTGAGAAGCTCACTGTGATGAGAGTGAACAAATCAGGGCATGAAAGTGGCATAACCTCATGGTCCTTCTCTGGATCAACAACAGCCTTCTGCTGGGAACAACCCCCTGCCATGGGGCTGATTGTCCTCATGGGACATGGGGCATGCCAGTCACGGAGCATCCTCTAAAGGCACTGAGTCTCCCAAGTGCCTTTGGAAACTGTCACGACACAACTGACAGGGAAGAGCTGTCCTTGTGATCTGCAGCTCTTTGCTATGCTCTTCTGTGCTGCCTGGTGCTGCCCTGCTCTTCCTGCCTGCCAGGACATGAGTGCTCCAAGTTATGCTGCTGCTTTTATCATGGGCCCATTCATCCATCTCTGTGATTCAAATTCATCCTCCTTTATGAAGAATTAACTTGTTGGAGCTGATTTATGAAGACTGGCAGGCACCTCTGCTGAAGCACTGCTCTAACATGCTCATCATGAAGTCCTGTAGGTATTCCTAAAAGAGTTCATGTTAATGCCTCACATTAAAATTCATATTTTATTTCTACATAACTGGATGTCTCTCTGCAATCTTTAAGATGTGTCCTTCAGAACCTGGATTTTAATTTTCGGGGGGGGGCAGGGGTTGGAGGGAGGAAGGTGATGGTTTGCCATAAACAAAGGATGGCATTGGCACAGGGTGGCAGGTCCTGTGTCTGCTGTTCACTAGATGCTTCGGGTCTGACTGACAGCTAGGACTCATCAGATGATATCCTCCATCAAACCTGACTCACTTTTCTTAACATAGGTAACAGGACCATTTTCCTTAAGAATACAGCCTTTCCTAACTCTCCTTTTACTGACAGGAGCCAGATTGCACTGAAAAAACAGCAGATTTAGCTCTGCGTCCTTCCGGAAGAGTCTGGGCACACGCTGGAGGAGCTGCTCCAAGGAGCCTTTCATTTCAACCAGCTTGTGGAGGAAGTGATGGCCTGAAAGCAGAGCTACAGGGGGTAAAGTCCTGAACAGGCACATTTCAGTCCTCAAAGTTCCTGGTAGAAACAAGTCCTCCAATGGAACTCACGGAATTTGGCACAAGCTCAGTGCAAAACTTAACTAGCCCACCTTCACTCTAGCTGAGCCAGCAGCCAGCCCCACATCCCCCTCCTCGCTTGACATGCTTCCCTTGGAATACTGAACGATGCTGGAGGGGTGACCAGGCTCCGTGCCTGCTTGGGTAGGGCCGCCACGGGTGCCTGAAGCCCCGTGCAGGGAGG
The DNA here is from genome assembly GCA_013399015.1 of Galbula dea. Taxonomy (NCBI): domain Eukaryota; kingdom Metazoa; phylum Chordata; class Aves; order Piciformes; family Galbulidae; genus Galbula; species Galbula dea. The sequence goes on from VWZX01000495.1 coordinate 447,073, forward strand.
GAAAGCTGCTCTCTTTGATCAGTGAGGTGGCTTGGTTCCCCCTGGGGACCCTGATAAGAAAAAACTCATGCCTTATTATTTACATTAGGAGCAGGCTCCTTTGATGGGAACACTTGAATGTGGATAACCTCTGGCAAAGAAGGTCTATCCCCAGCACAGCAGACACAGGATGTCTGTTGCATGGTCACCACACGGCTTTTAGCTTTCTGCTCTTGGAGGAGCTGAGAGCCAGGCTGGCTCCAAGCAGAAGAGGTAGTGACAAGCTGGGCTCTGAGTGCCACTCCTGATGGCTATCACCTAGCCCATACAGGGAGCAAGCAGATGTCTTCATCCTGCTCCCGCCCCTGGACTCCATCCAAGCCAGATTGAAGCAAGTGGAAATCCTCCCATGAGCTCCCCTGGGCTTTTAGCCAGACGGTTAGTGGCTTATTGAGTTCCTGGGACATGAGACAGACAGACAGACGGACAGCCTGAGCAGAGCTGCCGTGCAGCTCCCATGTGAATGCAGAAGTGGTTTCATTCTCCAGAGAACACAAACACGGCCCCTTAACAACACTCCTGCTGCCCAGGGAGGAGCTTGAGACCTTCCCATGGAAATCTGGCATGGCTTGGTATGGTGACCCCCTCTGAGCATCCTCGGTGGCATGCCTGGCATGCTCCTGCCCACATCCCTGCCTGCTGGGTGGCACTGCTCAGCGCTGCAGGAGTGGAGGAGCAGCACATCCCTGCAGCCAAGGCTGCTGGTGCTGCAGAGGATGGATCTGCTCTTACTTATTTACTTGTTTTCATGGGGTGGTACAGAAAATGACAGCTCGTAAAGCGCCTGCTGGTGACCTCCCTTCCCCATGTCCTTTGAAGCTAAGCAAACCGCCGGCTTTGAACCCTCTCTGTTTATTATGTGCAGCAGAGCTTCAGCGCTCCTCGGCTGACATAAATTATAGAGCATTAGTAGAAAGAAAAGGAGGAAGATAATGCAAAATGCCCTCCCAACTAACTTTGCTAATTAAACCACCTCTGAAGCCTTCCCAAACTTCCCTATGTTATGACAACATGAAGAGCACATTCCAGTGAAACTATTAAACTGATATTGTGCAGATAAAATTCAAATGAGACTATCATTACCCTGTAACAGTGCCCGAGCCACCACATCGCACCAAGCCCCAACACAGCTTTATTCACAGCCCAGGGATGCAGGTCTCTGGCCTCCCCATCAACCGCTGTGAAAGCACTAGCAAAGGACACTCAAACTAGTTTTCCCAGTAATGGAGACTTTTAATTACTTCAAGTAAATACCTGGAAGGACAAGCTATTCACAGGGTCACTTCAGAGGGTACAGAAACCTCTCCTAGTGAGTACCCTGCACGTCCTTTCCATTGCCCTTACACCAAAGGCAGCAATCCTTCAGGACATCCTGAAGGAGGAAGGATTCCTCTAAGCCCAGGTCACTGCTCCTCCAGCCATGCTTTCACCGAGACACCCACAGCACAGAGCCAACACTTCCCTGCTGGGACTTCCCACTGGTTAGGCGGATGGCAGCAAGTCTTCAGGCTGTGACACTACAGCATGTAACAATGGAATTGATTGTTGTAACAAGAACAATATGCGTGGTGGAGGTTCATGGCTCCCTGTTATGAAACACCACGAGCATGAGGTGGACTTTGCAAGAGCTGCTCTTTTCAGGGAGCATTTTTTTATTGTCTCCAGCTAAAATAACCTTTCAGAAACCAGGAGCAGCATCCTCCCCCCACAGCCCTTTAGTCACTTCTATCCTCTGCTGAACATTGATTTTTGCAACACTCCTCTTTTTTCCTGTGCTACAAAATGAACCTGGGTGTGTATTTCTGTGCAGAAGGTAAGAAAAGAGACAGTAGAGATGTCTGTGTGTCCATGAGGTCAGACCAGTCCCGCTTCTGGGAGTCCTTAGAAGAGGCTTCATATGACAGTACTATCTTAAGCACTTTAAATTCAAGACACTAATAGCTGAAAAAAACATGGTTACCTTCTAAATACTGAAGGAGAGTAAGGAAGCATCTGTGCCAAGGAGCATGCTGTCCAAAAAGATGCATGGTGGGTTGACAAATGAGTAGTTATTCCCTGAGGAGGTACAGGATTCTGACCAGGGAGGTAGAGCTGCCTCAGGAAAGTGACCCAGCCAGGCTCTGAGGGTCCAGGCTCAGCACAGTCACATCTTGGCGTCACCAACACCATCTTCATGACACAACAAAGGCCAGCACTGGGATCACAGAGCAAATCTGACTTCTCTCAAATATTTCTGGGGTGATAACTGATGTTGTACCTCTGTAGCAGTTTTTGTTTCACTGGAACAGAGACAAACTTCCACCCACTCTTTGTGGTCTCTGTGTGGAGGTGTTTGGGAGCTCTCCCTCTCTGGTTTGCAGGAAGAAGATGCTTTTGTTGCTAATGATAATGTGTCATGAAACTGCAATTAGCTCTGGTGGTATTTCCACAGGGTGGGTCTCACCTCCATGAGGTGAATGAGGATCAACTGATACCTTAATGCCACAGCTAAAAGCAGAGGAGCTGAGCCTCTCGCTACACCAACACCATCATCTGGCAGTTACTAGCGGTACCTTAGATCCTCACCCCGCCTCTGCTTGGGGGTAACTGCTCTCCTCCTCACAGGAAGGGGTGCCAGGGAGAACACACTTCACAGAGCAATCTGGTACTGAGCATCAGGAAGGCATCTTCACAGGGTCCCTCTGTTATCTCTAAGTGACACCCCAGTGCCATGGTCATTCCCAGAGGACCTTTGTCTGGGGCTCAGGCTAGATCCCCCAGCTCCATGCGTTGGCCCCATAAATCCAAGTCAGGTTTGGGAGGGAGGGGGCAGCTGCAGCCAGCAAACAGACCCTGGAGCACCAAACACGTGCGATTCACACAGCACTGGACAGTGATGATGCTTAACAGCACCCCTCCAAAGAACAGGCAGCCTGTATGGAGCAAGCCTTCCTCGGCAGAATACAGCCCATCCACACAGCCCTTCCAGTGACCTATTCCCCTAAAAAACAGATAAGCCCTAAACAGCACAGTTATATCATCCTGGGGGACGCAGCCCCAGAGCACAGTGCTCCCTGCTAAACGCTGCTTTCAGATCATCCCCCCCGAGATAAATGGTGTCATATAGATTAATTCCCCTCTGAGCACAGCGTTGCACATTCATCTTCTCTCCTGAGATACATCATCTGCAGAGCCCAGAGTCCCAGCTAAGCTGGCTACAGCCTTTTTGCGCTGTCCCCCAGGATGTACAGACCCACGAGTGGACTTTCCTGCTGCTTTTCCTACAGTAACACCACGCTGAGGCCAGGGGGAAGGGTCCAAGGGTTAAGGCTGAGACTGGCACAGCACAATGGTCTCTGTCCCCATGTGCCAGGGAGCACTCATGAGTGAAGTGCCTGCAACAGCAACATCCTGCTGCAAGGATTCTGGTTCACCTTGGGAAGGCAGAGCCCTTGCTCCCTAGACCAAAGCTGAGGGCTGCAAAGCCTGCTGCCCGCCTTATTCCATGATTTGTGGGCGATTACATTGCACTGATGGGCGGTCACCGTTTGCTGCTGTAGCACTAATTAGCTACCAGACCCCTGGAGCTGTTTGTCTGGCTGCCTTTCTGGAATCGATAGTCCCTCTAGGCAAGCAGCAGATATAAGCAACTTTCATTCCTTAAATAAGGCACGAGGAGAGCTCTCACTCAAAGCAGCAATGGACAGACTGAGCTGGAGATGATGATTTGCAGGGCTCAGGGATGTTTGGATAAGTTGGGATGCATGTCAGCACGTACAGACATGATTGTGCTTATACCCATGTGTGCTCGCAGCAGCCTCTCTGGCCGTGGTCCAGGGCCATGCCAGCAGTGACCACACTGAAATGTGGGGAGCAACGGTATGAAGGAGAAACTCCAGAGAAAAAAAAAACACTTCAGCCTCCAGGTCTGGATCTTGCAAGCACCAAACCTATGATAAATTCTGTGAGGGGAAAATATTTCTGTACAGCTGCTGTATTTACAGGGGTGGGTGGGTTGGGAATGCTTCAGGTGGAGCTCTGATGCTTACTGTTATTTATCCTTTGTATTTTCATGGTGTCAACAGGCTCTGGGTACTGAACAGCGCCTCCTGCAAGGTACTGTACACATATTCCCCCAAACCCATCAAAGTTTTATCATATTGTATCATGACTGGACAAGAGGTCACCCTAAGACCTATATTTATATGTAAATATAAAACCATTTAATTCCAGAGGTGAATGCTGAATTTCAGGGCCCAGTTCCTATTCTCAAGTTGTCCCTCACACAGCTCCTTTTGGGGGGTGGTGGGGAGGTACCTGGAGGAAAACAAGCACTTTCCCTTCAGATCTCCCTGGGTAACGTTCACACGGACAGGATTGCTTGTGAGCAGCATTGGTAATGCAGCAGCACAAACCGCGACATTTCCCAGTATCAAACGGGGAGCAGAAGGAAGCTGCTGAGATCAGGCTCTGCTCTGATCTAACTTGCATCTTTCCAGTTTAAAATCTTAATTGAAATGCTACTTGAAAGCTTCTTGCTCTCTTCCGAAGGCAAGGAGGGGAGATAAACCTGAGCGGTCGCCCAGAATGCCAAGGGGGATGGAAGGAAAACTAAAGCGCTGGGTTTTTTTGGAACTGAAAGCACAAGCATTTAGCTTCCTGCTCCCCTGCCTTGCTGGCAGCGCTGCCCGGCGCTGGCAGAGGTATGGATGTGGATGTGCTCCTTCTCAGGAGTAAGAGGAAAAACTCCTACCAACCCAGGCATGAATGGCAAGGGCTGGCTCCAGCCACACCAGCAGGGAAGCAGCACTGCCATCCCTTCCCTAACTGCTGTTTCCCTCTTGAGTTTGGACAAAGGCATTGCAAGAGAAGGGGAAGAAGGAAAACTGCTGTGTGAGTGCAAAGCTGGGATGTGAACCTCTGCAGCACCACTCGCTGTGACAGTGCTTCACGATATCTTGGTCCCCAAACGCAGATCACTGTTCCGAGCACCCTGGTTATCCTGGACAGGGCTCTCTGTGATGCTGCATTTCATCCTCCTCCCTCTCACGCTTCTCGAAAGAAGTCAAACAGAAGGATAGAGTTTTGAGGATCTATGAGCCTCTAGCAAATGTAAACAGAGAGCACATATATACTTAATAAGGAGTAATCCTGTATCATGCTGCTCAGCCTCACAGCAAACAGAGGCTGCAATTTGCAGAGCCCCTCTGACCACTGCTCACTCCTCTCTCCTCTGATCCATCACATGGTTCATTTCAGGAGTGCAGAGGAGATTGTAGATAAGTATTGATTTTGGGAAGAGTGAAGCTTCCAGGCCTCATTTTCCACATGCCCCTAGGAATTGTGGTGAAGTCTGGGTGTGGGTTGGCCAGGGGTGTTCATACCACGGTGCAGGTGATGGGCAACCCTGGCTTCACTTCCTTTGCTCACAGACACCTATCCAGCCCCGGGTAGCTATTATCCAAGCACTATGCCCCAGGCTCTTCCCTCTGCCTGCTCCAGCTTTCTCCCAACCCTGCAGCTATTTTATGAGGGAGAGAGGGGAAAAAACCCAAACCTCCCAGAAACTGATGAGCTGGTAATTACATTTTGCAGCATCTGCTGTTTGCTACCATTTGTTTTATTATTTCTATTTTAAAAAATCGGAATACACTGAATTTTCACTGTCTGGAACCTCCAAACTGCCTTCACAAATGCAATTACAAGCTCCTGCTCGACAGCCAGTGTGACAGGAGCCACTGTGGCACATCGAGAGTGGGTCAGGGACCACTCCAACACAGCCCTGCTGTTGGT